>JAUIMM010003331.1:0-48917 GCA_031769625.1 Taudactylus pleione | reverse complement strand
ACAAGAGGAGATATCACAAAGTATGCGCTTTTGTTATTTCCATTGCTTTCAATGCATTTTGGCCTAAAACTTGCATTTGCTGTTTTCTCTTAAATGCAGCATGGAGAAAAACCATTTCACATCACATTTGTGGGTTTTGGTCTTCAACACATCCAGTGAAATTTTGAGCTGTCTGTGTTTGCTACAAGAGGAGATATCACAAAGTATGCGCTTTTGTTATTTCCATTGCTTTCAATGCATTTTGGCCTAAAACTTGCATTTGCTGTTTTCTCTTAAACGCAACATGGGAGAAAAACCATTTTACATCACATTTGTGGGTTTTGGTCTTCAACACATCCAGTGAAATTTTGAGCTGTCTGTGTTTGCTACAAGAGGAGATATCACAAAGTATGCGCTTTTGTTGTTTCCATTGCTTTCAATGCATTTTGGCCTAAAACGTGCATTTGCTGTTTTCTCTTAAACGCAACATGGGAGAAAAACCATTTCACATCACATTTGTGGATCTTGGTCTTCAACACATCCAGTGAAATTTTGTGCTGTCTGTGTTTGCTACAAGAGGAGATATCACAAAGTATGCGCTTTTGTTGTTTCCATTGCTTTCAATGCATTTTGGCCTAAAACGTGCATTTGCTGTTTTCTCTTAAACGCAACATGGGAGAAAAACCATTTCACATCACATTTGTGGGTCTTGGTCTTCAACACATCCAGTGAAATTTTGAGCTGTCTGTGTTTGCTACAAGAGGAGATATCACAAAGTATGCGCTTTTGTTGTTTTCATTGCTTTCAATGCATTTTGGCCTAAAACGTGCATTTGCTGTTTTCTCGTTAAACGCAACATGGGGAGAAAAACCATTTCACATCACATTTGTGGGTCTTGGTCTTCAACACATCCAGTGCAATTTTGAGCTGTCTGTGTTTGCTACAAGAGGAGATATCACAAAGTATGGACTTTTGTTATTTCCATTGCTTTCAATGCATTTTGGCCTAAAACTTGCATTTGCTGTTTTCTCTTAAACGCAACATGGGAGAAAAACCATTTCACATCACATTTGTGGGTCTTGGTCTTCAACACATCCAGTGCAATTTTGAGCTGTCTGTGTTTGCTACAAGAGGAGATATCACAAAGTATGGACTTTTGTTATTTCCATTGCTTTCAATGCATTTTGGCCTAAAACGTGCATTTGCTGTTTTCTCTTAAACGCAACATGGGAGAAAAACCATTTCACATCACATTTGTGGGTCTTGGTCTTCAACACATCCAGTGAAATTTTGAGCTGTCTGTGTTTGCTACAAGAGGAGATATCACAAAGTATGCGCTTTTGTAGTTTCCATTGCTTTCAATGCATTTTGGCCTAAAACGTGCATTTGCTGTTTTCTCTTAAACGCAACATGGGAGAAAAACCATTTCACATCACATTTGTGGGTCTTGGTCTTCAACACATCAAGTGAAATTTTGAGCTGTCTGTGTTTGCTACAAGAGGAGATATCACAAAGTATGCGCTTTTGTTGTTTTCATTGCTTTCAATGCATTTTGGCCTAAAACGTGCATTTGCTGTTTTCTCTTAAACGCAACATGGGAGAAAAACCATTTCACATCACATTTGTGGGTCTTGGTCTTCAACACATCCAGTGAAATTTTGAGCTGTCTGTGTTTGCTACAAGAGGAGATATCACAAAGTATGCGCTTTTGTTGTTTTCATTGCTTTCATTGCATTTTGGCATAAAACGAGCATTTGCTGTTTTCTCTTAAACGCAACATGGGAGAAAAAACCATTTCACATCACATTTGTGGGTTTTGGTCTTCAACACATCAAGTGAAATTTTGAGCTGTCTGTGTTGCTACAAGAGGAGATAACACAAAGTATGTGCTTTTGTTGTTTCCATTGCTTTCAATGCATTTTGGCCTAAAACGTGCATTTGCTGTTTTCTCTTAAATGCAACATGGGAGAAAAACCATTTCACATCACATTTGTGGGTCTTGGTCTTCAACACATCCAGTGAAATTTTGAGCTGTCTGTGTTTGCTACAAGAGGAGATATCACAATGTATGCGCTTTTGTTGTTTCATTGCTTTCAATGCATTTTGGCATAAAACGAGCATTTGCTGTTTTCTCTTAAACGCAACATGGGAGAAAAACCATTTCACATCACATTTGTGGGTCTTGGTCTTCAACACATCCAGTGAAATTTTGAGCTGTCTGTGTTTGCTACAAGAGGAGATATCACAAAGTATGCGCTTTTGTTATTTCCATTGCTTTCAATGCATTTTGGCCTAAAACTTGCATTTGCTGTTTTCTCTTAAATGCAACATGGGAGAAAAACCATTTCACATCACATTTGTGGGTCTTGGTCTTCAACACATCCAGTGAAATTTTGAGCTGTCTGTGTTTGCTACAAGAGGAGATATCACAAAGTATGCGCTTTTGTTGTTTTCATTGCTTTCAAAGCATTTTGGCCTAAAACGTGCATTTGCTGTTTTCTCTTAAACGCAACATGGGAGAAAAACCATTTCACGTCACATTTGTGGGTCTTGGTCTTCAACACATCCAATGAAATTTTGAGCTGTCTGTGTTTGCTACAAGAGGAGATATCACAAAGTATGCGCTTTTGTTATTTCCATTGCTATCAATGCATTTTGGCCTAAAACTTGCATTTGCTGTTTTCTCTTAAACGCAACATGGGAGAAAAACCATTTCACATCACATTTTTGGGTTTTGGTCTTCAACACATCAAGTGAAATTTTGAGCTGTCTGTGTTTGCTACAAGAGGAGATAACACAAAGTATGTGCTTTTGTTGTTTCCATTGCTTTCAATGCATTTTGGCCTAAAACGTGCATTTGCTGTTTTCTCTTAAACGCAACATGGGAGAAAAACCATTTCACATCACATTTGTGGGTCTTGGTCTTCAACACATCCAGTGAAATTTTGAGCTGTCTGTGTTTGCTACAAGAGGAGATATCACAAAGTATGCGCTTTTGTTGTTTCCATTGCTTTCAATGCATTTTGGCATAAAACTAGCATTTGCTATTTTCTCTTAAATGCAACATGGGAGAAAAACCATTTCACATCACATTTGTGGGTCTTGGTCTTCAACACATCCAGTGAAATTTTGAGCTGTCTGTGTTTGCTACAAGAGGAGATATCACAAAGTATGCGCTTTTGTTATTTCCATTGCTTTCAATGCATTTTGGCCTAAAACTTGCATTTGCTGTTTTCTCTTAAACGCAACATGGGAGAAAAACCATTTTACATCACATTTGTGGGTTTTGGTCTTCAACACATCCAGTGAAATTTTGAGCTGTCTGTGTTTGCTACAAGAGGAGATATCACAAAGTATGCGCTTTTGTTGTTTTCATTGCTTTCAATGCATTTTGGCCTAAAACGTGCAGTTGCTGTTTTCTCTTAAACGCAACATGGGAGAAAAACCATTTCACATCACATTTGTGGGTCTTGGTCTTCAACACATCCAGTGCAATTTTGAGCTGTCTGTGTTTGCTACAAGAGGAGATATCACAAAGTATGGACTTTTGTTATTTCCATTGCTTTCAATGCATTTTGGCCTAAAACGTGCATTTGCTGTTTTCTCTTAAACGCAACATGGGAGAAAAACCATTTCACAGCACATTTGTGGGTCTTGGTCTTCAACACATCCAGTGAAATTTTGAGCTGTCTGTGTTTGCTACAAGAGGAGATATCACAATGTATGCGCTTTTGTTGTTTCCATTGCTTTCAATGCATTTTGGCATAAAACGAGCATTTGCTGTTTTCTCTTAAACGCAACATGGGAGAAAAACCATTTCACATCACATTTGTGGGTCTTGGTCTTCAACACATCCAGTGAAATTTTGAGCTGTCTGTGTTTGCTACAAGAGGAGATATCACAAAGTATGCGCTTTTGTTATTTCCATTGCTTTCAATGCATTTTGGCCTAAAACTTGCATTTGCTGTTTTCTCTTAAACGCAACATGGGAGAAAAACCATTTCACATCACATTTGTGGGTCTTGGTCTTCAACACATCCAGTGAAATTTTGAGCTGTCTGTGTTTGCTACAAGAGGAGATAACACAAAGTATGCGCTTTTGTGTTTTCATTGCTTTCAATGCATTTTAGCCTAAAACGTGCATTTGCTGTTTTCTCTTAAACGCAACATGGGAGAAAAACCATTTCACATCACATTTGTGGGTCTTGGTCTTCAACACATCCAGTGCAATTTTAAGCTGTCTGTGTTTGCTACAAGAGGAGATATCACAAAGTATGGACTTTTGTTATTTCCATTGCTTCAATGCATTTTGGCCTAAAACTTGCATTTGCTGTTTTCTCTTAAATGCAACATGGAGAAAAACCATTTCACATCACATTTGTGGGTCTTGGTATTCAACACATCCAGTGAAATTTTGAGCTGTCTGTGTTTGCTACAAGAGGAGATATCACAAAGTATGCGCTTTTGTTGTTTTCATTGCTTTTAATGCATTTTGGCCTAAAACGTGCATTTGCTGTTTTCTCTTAAACGCAACATGGGAGAAAAACCATTTCACATCACATTTGTAGGTCTTGGTCTTCAACACATCCAGTGAAATTTTGAGCTGTCTGTGTTTGCTACAAGAGGAGATATCACAAAGTATGCGCTTTTGTAGTTTCCATTGCTTTCAATGCATTTTGGCCTAAAACGTGCATTTGCTGTTTTCTCTTAAACGCAACATGGGAGAAAAACCATTTCACATCACATTTGTGGGTCTTGGTCTTCAACACATCCAGTGAAATTTTGAGCTGTCTGTGTTTGCTACAAGAGGAGATATCACAAAGTATGCGCTTTTGTTGTTTTCATTGCTTTCATTGCATTTTGGCATAAAACGAGCATTTGCTGTTTTCTGTTAAATGCAACATGGGAGAAAAACCATTTCACATCACATTTGTGGGTTTTGGTCTTCAACACATCCAGTGAAATTTTGAGCTGTCTGTGTTTGCTACAAGAGGAGATATCACAAAGTATGCGCTTTTGTTATTTCCATTGCTTTCAATGCATTTTGGCCTAAAACTTGCATTTGCTGTTTTCTCTTAAACGCAACATGGGAGAAAAACCATTTTCACATCACATTTGTGGGTTTTGGTCTTCAACACATCAAGTGAAATTTTGAGCTGTCTGTGTTTGCGACAAGAGGAGATAACACAAAGTATGTGCTTTTGTTGTTTCCATTGCTTTCAATGCATTTTGGCCTAAAACGTGCATTTGCTGTTTTCTCTTAAACGCAACATGGGAGAAAAACCATTTCACATCACATTTGTGGGTCTTGGTCTTCAACACATCCAGTGAAATGTTGAGCTGTCCTGTGTTTGCTACAAGAGGAGATATCACAAAGTATGCGCTTTTGTTGTTTCCATTGCTTTCAATGCATTTTGGCATAAAACGAGCATTTGCTGTTTTCTATTAAACGCAACATGGGAGAAAAACCATTTCACATCACATTTGTGGGGTCTTGGTCTTCAACACATCCAGTGAAATTTGAGCTGTCTGTGTTTGCTACAAGAGGAGATATCACAAAGTATGCGCTTTTGTTGTTTTCATTGCTTTCAATGCATTTTGGCATAAAACGAGCATTTGCTGTTTTCTCTTAAACGCAACATGGGAGAAAAACCATTTCACATCACATTTGTGGGTCTTGGTCTTCAACACATCCAGTGAAATTTTGAGCTGTCTGTGTTTGCTACAAGAGGAGATATCACAAAGTATGCGCCTTTTGTTGTTTTCATTGCTTTCAAAGCATTTTGGCCTAAAACGTGCATTTGCTGTTTTCTCTTAAACGCAACATGGGAGAAAAACCATTTCACATCACATTTGTGGGTCTTGGTCTTCAACACATCCAGTGAAATTTTGAGCTGTCTGTGTTTGCTACAAGAGGAGATATCACAAAGTATGCGCTTTTGTTATTTCCATTGCTTTCAATGCATTTTGGCCTAAAACTTGCATTTGCTGTTTTTCTCTTAAACGCAACATGGGAGAAAAACCATTTCACATCACATTTGTGGGTCTTGGTCTTCAACACATCCAGTGAAACTTTGAGCTGTCTGCGTTTGCTACAAGAGGAGATAACACAAAGTATGCACTTTTGTGTTTTCATTGCTTTCAATGCATTTTGGCCTAAAACGTGCATTTGCTGTTTTCTCTTAAACGCAACATGGGAGAAAAACCATTTCACATCACATTTGTGGGTCTTGGTCTTCAACACATCCAGTGAAATTTTGAGCTGTCTGTGTTTGCTACAAGAGGAGATATCACAAAGTATGCGCTTTTGTTATTTCCATTGCTTTCAATGCATTTTGGCCTATAACGTGCATTTGCTGTTTTCTCTTAAACGCAACATGGGAGAAAAACCATTTCACATCACATTTGTGGGGTCTTGGTCTTCAACACATCCAGTGAAATTTGAGCTGTCTGTGTTTGCTACAAGAGGAGATATCACAAAGTATGCGCTTTTGTTGTTTCCATTGCTTTCAATGCATTTTGGGCATAAAACGAGCATTTGCTATTTTCTCTTAAACGCAACATGGGAGAAAAACCATTTCACATCACATTTGTGGGTCTTGGTCTTCAACACATCCAGTGAAATTTTGAGCTGTCTGTGTTTGCTACAAGAGGAGATATCACAAAGTATGCGCTTTTGTTGTTTCCATTGCTTTCAATGCATTTTGGCCTAAAACGTGCATTTGCTGTTTTCTCTTAAACGCAACATGGGAGAAAAACCATTTCACATCACATTTGTGGGTCTTGGTCTTCAACACATCCAGTGAAATTTTGAGCTGTCTGTGTTTGCTACAAGAGGAGATATCACAAAGTATGCGCTTTTGTTATTTCCATTGCTTTCAATGCATTTTGGCCTAAAACTTGCATTTGCTGTTTTCTCTTAAACGCAACATGGGAGAAAAACCATTTTACATCACATTTGTGTGTTTTGGTCTTCAACACATCCAGTGAAATTTTGAGCTGTCTGTGTTTGCTACAAGAGGAGATAACACAAAGTATGCGCTTTTGTTGTTTCCATTGCTTTCAATGCATTTTGGCCTAAAACGTGCATTTGCTGTTTTCTCTTAAACGCAACATGGGAGAAAAACCATTTCACATCACATTTGTGGGTCTTGGTCTTCAACACATCCAGTGAAATTTTGAGCTGTCTGTGTTTGCTACAAGAGGAGATATCACAAAGTATGCGCTTTTGTTGTTTTCATTGCTTTCAATGCATTTTGGCCTAAAACGTGCATTTGCTGTTTTCTCTTAAACGCAACATGGGAGAAAAACCATTTCACATCACATTTGTGGGTCTTGGTCTTCAACACATCCAGTGCAATTTGAGCTGTCTGTGTTTGCTACAAGAGGAGATATCACAAAGTATGGACTTTTGTTATTTCCATTGCTTTCAATGCATTTTGGCTAAAACTTGCATTTGCTGTTTTTCTCTTAAACGCAACATGGGAGAAAAACCATTTCACATCACATTTGTGGATCTTGGTCTTCAACACATCCAGTGAAATTTTGAGCTGTCTGTGTTTGCTACAAGAGGAGATATCACAAAGTATGCGCTTTTGTTGTTTCCATTGCTTTCAATGCATTTTGGCCTAAAACGTGCATTTGCTGTTTTCTCTTAAACGCAACATGGGAGAAAAACCATTTCACATCACATTTGTGGGTCTTGGTCTTCAACACATCCAGTGAAATTTGAGCTGTCCTGTGTTTGCTACAAGAGGAGATATCACAAAGTATGCGCTTTTGTTGTTTCCATTGCTTTCAATGCATTTTGGCATAAAACGAGCATTTGCTATTTTCTCTTAAACGCAACATGGGAGAAAAACCATTTCACATCACATTTGTGGGTCTTGGTCCTTCAACACATCCAGTGAAATTTTGAGCTGTCTGTGTTTGCTACAAGAGGAGATATCACAAAGTATGCGCTTTTGTTGTTTCCATTGCTTTCAATGCATTTTGGCCTAAAACGTGCATTTGCTGTTTTCTCTTAAACGCAACATGGGAGAAAAACCATTTCACATCACATTTGTGGGTCTTGGTCTTCAACACATCCAGTGAAATTTTGAGCTGTCTGTGTTTGCTACAAGAGGAGATATCACAAAGTATGCGCTTTTGTTATTTCCATTGCTTTCAATGCATTTTGGCCTAAAACTTGCATTTGCTGTTTTCTCTTAAACGCAACATGGGAGAAAAACCATTTTACATCACATTTGTGGGTTTTGGTCTTCAACACATCCAGTGAAATTTTGAGCTGTCTGTGTTTGCTACAAGAGGAGATAACACAAAGTATGCGCTTTTGTTGTTTCCATTGCTTTCAATGCATTTTGGCCTAAAACGTGCATTTGCTGTTTTCTCTTAAACGCAACATGGGAGAAAAACCATTTCACATCACATTTGTGGGTTTTGGTCTTCAACACATCCAGTGAAATTTTGAGCTGTCTGTGTTTGCCTCAAGAGGAGATAACACAAAGAATGCGCTTTTGTTGTTTCCATTGCTTTCAAAGCATTTTGGCCTAAAACTTGCATTTGCTGTTTTCTCTTAAACGCAACATGGGAGAAAAACCATTTCACATCACATTTGTGGGTTTTGGTCTTCAACACATCAAGTGAAATTTTGAGCTGTCTGTGTTTGCGACAAGAGGAGATAACACAAAGTATGTGCTTTTGTTGTTTCCATTGCTTTCAATGCATTTTGGCCTAAAACGTGCATTTGCTGTTTTCTCTTAAACGCAACATGGGAGAAAAACCATTTCACATCACATTTGTGGGTCTTGGTCTTCAACACATCCAGTGAAATTTTGAGCTGTCTGTGTTTGCTACAAGAGGAGATATCACAAAGTATGCGCTTTTGTTGTTTCCATTGCTTTCAATGCATTTTGGCATAAAACGAGCATTTGCTGTTTTCTATTAAACGCAACATGGGAGAAAAACCATTTCACATCACATTTGTGGGTCTTGGTCTTCAACACATCCAGTGAAATTTTGAGCTGTCTGTGTTTGCTACAAGAGGAGATATCACAAAGTATGCGCTTTTGTTGTTTTCATTGCTTTCAATGCATTTTGGCATAAAACGAGCATTTGCTGTTTTCTCTTAAACGCAACATGGGAGAAAAACCATTTCACATCACATTTGTGGGTCTTGGTCTTCAACACATCCAGTGAAATTTTGAGCTGTCTGTGTTTGCTACAAGAGGAGATATCACAAAGTATGCGCTTTTGTTGTTTTCATTGCTTTCAAAGCATTTTGGCCTAAAACGTGCATTTGCTGTTTTCTCTTAAACGCAACATGGGAGAAAAACCATTTCACATCACATTTGTGGGTCTTGGTCTTCAACACATCCAGTGAAATTTTGAGCTGTCTGTGTTTGCTACAAGAGGAGATATCACAAAGTATGCGCTTTTGTTATTTCCATTGCTTTCAATGCATTTTGGCCTAAAACTTGCATTTGCTGTTTTCTCTTAAACGCAACATGGGAGAAAAACCATTTCACATCACATTTGTGGGTCTTGGTCTTCAACACATCCAGTGAAACTTTGAGCTGTCTGCGTTTGCTACAAGAGGAGATAACACAAAGTATGCACTTTTGTGTTTTCATTGCTTTCAATGCATTTTGGCCTAAAACGTGCATTTGCTGTTTTCTCTTAAACGCAACATGGGAGAAAAACCATTTCACATCACATTTGTGGGTCTTGGTCTTCAACACATCCAGTGAAATTTTGAGCTGTCTGTGTTTGCTACAAGAGGAGATATCACAAAGTATGCGCTTTTGTTATTTCCATTGCTTTCAATGCATTTTGGCCTATAACGTGCATTTGCTGTTTTCTCTTAAACGCAACATGGGAGAAAAACCATTTCACATCACATTTGTGGGTCTTGGTCTTCAACACATCCAGTGAAATTTGAGCTGTCTGTGTTTGCTACAAGAGGAGATATCACAAAGTATGCGCTTTTGTTGTTTCCATTGCTTTCAATGCATTTTGGCATAAAACGAGCATTTGCTATTTTCTCTTAAACGCAACATGGGAGAAAAACCATTTCACATCACATTTGCGGGTCTTGGTCTTCAACACATCCAGTGAAATTTTGAGCTGTCTGTGTTTGCTACAAGAGGAGATATCACAAAGTATGCGCTTTTGTTGTTTCCATTGCTTTCAATGCATTTTGGCCTAAAACGTGCATTTGCTGTTTTCTCTTAAACGCAACATGGGAGAAAAACCATTTCACATCACATTTGTGGGTCTTGGTCTTCAACACATCCAGTGAAATTTTGAGCTGTCTGTGTTTGCTACAAGAGGAGATATCACAAAGTATGCGCTTTTGTTATTTCCATTGCTTTCAATGCATTTTGGCCTAAAACTTGCATTTGCTGTTTTCTCTTAAACGCAACATGGGAGAAAAACAATTTTACATCACATTTGTGGGTTTTGGTCTTCAACACATCCAGTGAAATTTTGAGCTGTCTGTGTTTGCTACAAGAGGAGATAACACAAAGTATGCGCTTTTGTTGTTTCCATTGCTTTCAATGCATTTTGGCCTAAAACGTGCATTTGCTGTTTTCTCTTAAACGCAACATGGGAGAAAAACCATTTCACATCACATTTGTGGGTCTTGGTCTTCAACACATCCAGTGAAATTTTGAGCTGTCTGTGTTTGCTACAAGAGGAGATATCACAAAGTATGCGCTTTTGTTGTTTTCATTGCTTTCAATGCATTTTGGCCTAAAACGTGCATTTGCTGTTTTCTCTTAAACGCAACATGGGAGAAAAACCATTTCACATCACATTTGTGGGTCTTGGTCTTCAACACATCCAGTGCAATTTTGAGCTGTCTGTGTTTGCTACAAGAGGAGATATCACAAAGTATGGACTTTTGTTATTTCCATTGCTTTCAATGCATTTTGGCCTAAAACTTGCATTTGCTGTTTTCTCTTAAACGCAACATGGGAGAAAAACCATTTCACATCACATTTGTGGATCTTGGTCTTCAACACATCCAGTGAAATTTTGAGCTGTCTGTGTTTGCTACAAGAGGAGATATCACAAAGTATGCGCTTTTGTTGTTTCCATTGCTTTCAATGCATTTTGGCCTAAAACGTGCATTTGCTGTTTTCTCTTAAACGCAACATGGGAGAAAAACCATTTCACATCACATTTGTGGGTCTTGGTCTTCAACACATCCAGTGAAATTTGAGCTGTCTGTGTTTGCTACAAGAGGAGATATCACAAAGTATGCGCTTTTGTTGTTTCCATTGCTTTCAATGCATTTTGGCATAAAACGAGCATTTGCTATTTTCTCTTAAACGCAACATGGGAGAAAAACCATTTCACATCATATTTGTGGGTCTTGGTCTTCAACACATCCAGTGAAATTTTGAGCTGTCTGTGTTTGCTACAAGAGGAGATATCACAAAGTATGCGCTTTTGTTGTTTCCATTGCTTTCAATGCATTTTGGCCTAAAACGTGCATTTGCTGTTTTCTCTTAAACGCAACATGGGAGAAAAACCATTTCACATCACATTTGTGGGTCTTGGTCTTCAACACATCCAGTGAAATTTTGAGCTGTCTGTGTTTGCTACAAGAGGAGATATCACAAAGTATGCGCTTTTGTTATTTCCATTGCTTTCAATGCATTTTGGCCTAAAACTTGCATTTGCTGTTTTCTCTTAAACGCAACATGGGAGAAAAACCATTTTACATCACATTTGTGGGTTTTGGTCTTCAACACATCCAGTGAAATTTTGAGCTGTCTGTGTTTGCTACAAGAGGAGATAACACAAAGTATGCGCTTTTGTTGTTTCCATTGCTTTCAATGCATTTTGGCCTAAAACGTGCATTTGCTGTTTTCTCTTAAACGCAACATGGGAGAAAAACCATTTCACATCACATTTGTGGGTCTTGGTCTTCAACACATCCAGTGAAATTTTGAGCTGTCTGTGTTTGCTACAAGAGGAGATATCACAAAGTATGCGCTTTTGTTGTTTTCATTGCTTTCAATGCATTTTGGCCTAAAACGTGCATTTGCTGTTTTCTCTTAAACGTAACATGGGAGAAAAACCATTTCACATCACATTTGTGGGTCTTGGTCTTCAACACATCCAGTGCAATTTTGAGCTGTCTGTGTTTGCTACAAGAGGAGATATCACAAAGTATGGACTTTTGTTATTTCCATTGCTTTCAATGCATTTTGGCCTAAAACTTGCATTTGCTGTTTTCTCTTAAACGCAACATGGGAGAAAAACCATTTCACATCACATTTGTGGATCTTGGTCTTCAACACATCCAGTGAAATTTTGAGCTGTCTGTGTTTGCTACAAGAGGAGATATCACAAAGTATGCGCTTTTGTTGTTTCCATTGCTTTCAATGCATTTTGGCCTAAAACGTGCATTTGCTGTTTTCTCTTAAACGCAACATGGGAGAAAAACCATTTCACATCACATTTGTGGGTCTTGGTCTTCAACACATCCAGTGCAATTTTGAGCTGTCTGTGTTTGCTACAAGAGGAGATATCACAAAGTATGCGCTTTTGTAGTTTCCATTGCTTTCAATGCATTTTGGCCTAAAACGTGCATTTGCTGTTTTCTCTTATACGCAACATGGGAGAAAAACCATTTCACATCAAATTTGTGGGTCTTGGTCTTCAACACATCCAGTGAAATTTTGAGCTGTCTGTGTTTGCTACAAGAGGAGATATCACAAAGTATGCGCTTTTGTAGTTTCCATTGCTTTCAATGCATTTTGGCCTAAAACGTGCATTTGCTGTTTTCTCTTAAACGCAACATGGGAGAAAAACCATTTCACATCACATTTGTGGGTCTTGGTCTTCAACACATCAAGTGAAATTTTGAGCTGTCTGTGTTTGCTACAAGAGGAGATAACACAAAGTATGTGCTTTTGTTGTTTCCATTGCTTTCAATGCATTTTGGCCTATAACGTGCATTTGCTGTTTTCTCTTAAACGCAACATGGGAGAAAAACCATTTCACATCACATTTGTGGGTCTTGGTCTTCAACACATCCAGTGAAATTTGAGCTGTCTGTGTTTGCTACAAGAGGAGATATCACAAAGTATGCGCTTTTGTTGTTTCCATTGCTTTCAATGCATTTTGGCATAAAACGAGCATTTGCTATTTTCTCTTAAACGCAACATGGGAGAAAAACCATTTCACATCACATTTGTGGGTCTTGGGCTTCAACACATCCAGTGATATTTTGAGCTGTCTGTGTTTGCTACAAGAGGAGATATCACAAAGTATGCGCTTTTGTTGTTTCCATTGCTTTCAATGCATTTTGGCCTAAAACGTGCATTTGCTGTTTTCTCTTAAACGCAACATGGGAGAAAAACCATTTCATATCACATTTGTGGGTCTTGGTCTTCAACACATCCAGTGAAATTTTGAGCTGTCTGTGTTTGCTACAAGAGGAGATATCACAAAGTATGCGCTTTTGTTATTTCCATTGCTTTCAATGCATTTTGGCCTAAAACTTGCATTTGCTGTTTTCTCTTAAACGCAACATGGGAGAAAAACCATTTCACATCACATTTGTGGGTCTTGGTCTTCAACACATCCAGTGCAATTTTGAGCTGTCTGTGTTTGCTACAAGAGGAGATATCACAAAGTATGCGCTTTTGTTGTTTTCATTGCTTTCAATGCATTTTGGCCTAAAACGTGCATTTGCTGTTTTCTCTTAAACGCAACATGGGAGAAAAACCATTTCACATCACATTTGTGGGTCTTGGTCTTCAACACATCCAGTGCAATTTTGAGCTGTCTGTGTTTGCTACAAGAGGAGATATCACAAAGTATGGACTTTTGTTATTTCCATTGCTTTCAATGCATTTTGGCCTAAAACTTGCATTTGCTGTTTTCTCTTAAACGCAACATGGGAGAAAAACCATTTCACATCACATTTGTGGATCTTGGTCTTCAACACATCCAGTGAAATTTTGAGCTGTCTGTGTTTGCTACAAGAGGAGATATCACAAAGTATGCGCTTTTGTTGTTTCCATTGCTTTCAATGCATTTTGGCCTAAAACGTGCATTTGCTGTTTTCTCTTAAACGCAACATGGGAGAAAAACCATTTCACATCACATTTGTGGGTCTTGGTCTTCAACACATCCAGTGCAATTTTGAGCTGTCTGTGTTTGCTACAAGAGGAGATATCACAAAGTATGCGCTTTTGTAGTTTCCATTGCTTTCAATGCATTTTGGCCTAAAACGTGCATTTGCTGTTTTCTCTTATACGCAACATGGGAGAAAAACCATTTCACATCACATTTGTGGGTCTTGGTCTTCAACACATCCAGTGAAATTTTGAGCTGTCTGTGTTTGCTACAAGAGGAGATATCACAAAGTATGCGCTTTTGTAGTTTCCATTGCTTTCAATGCATTTTGGCCTAAAACGTGCATTTGCTGTTTTCTCTTAAACGCAACATGGGAGAAAAACCATTTCACATCACATTTGTGGGTCTTGGTCTTCAACACATCAAGTGAAATTTTGAGCTGTCTGTGTTTGCTACAAGAGGAGATAACACAAAGTATGTGCTTTTGTTGTTTCCATTGCTTTCAATGCATTTTGGCCTATAACGTGCATTTGCTGTTTTCTCTTAAACGCAACATGGGAGAAAAACCATTTCACATCACATTTGTGGGTCTTGGTCTTCAACACATCCAGTGAAATTTGAGCTGTCTGTGTTTGCTACAAGAGGAGATATCACAAAGTATGCGCTTTTGTTGTTTCCATTGCTTTCAATGCATTTTGGCATAAAACGAGCATTTGCTATTTTCTCTTAAACGCAACATGGGAGAAAAACCATTTCACATCACATTTGTGGGTCTTGGTCTTCAACACATCCAGTGATATTTTGAGCTGTCTGTGTTTGCTACAAGAGGAGATATCACAAAGTATGCGCTTTTGTTGTTTCCATTGCTTTCAATGCATTTTGGCCTAAAACGTGCATTTGCTGTTTTCTCTTAAACGCAACATGGGAGAAAAACCATTTCACATCACATTTGTGGGTCTTGGTCTTCAACACATCCAGTGAAATTTTGAGCTGTCTGTGTTTGCTACAAGAGGAGATATCACAAAGTATGCGCTTTTGTTATTTCCATTGCTTTCAATGCATTTTGGCCTAAAACTTGCATTTGCTGTTTTCTCTTAAACGCAACATGGGAGAAAAACCATTTTACATCACATTTGTGGGTTTTGGTCTTCAACACATCCAGTGAAATTTTGAGCTGTCTGTGTTTGCTACAAGAGGAGATAACACAAAGTATGCGCTTTTGTTGTTTCCATTGCTTTCAATGCATTTTGGCCTAAAACGTGCATTTGCTGTTTTCTCTTAAACGCAACATGGGAGAAAAACCATTTCACATCACATTTGTGGATCTTGGTCTTCAACACATCCAGTGAAATTTTGTGCTGTCTGTGTTTGCTACAAGAGGAGATATCACAAAGTATGCGCTTTTGTTGTTTTCATTGCTTTCAATGCATTTTGGCCTAAAACGTGCATTTGCTGTTTTCTCTTAAACGCAACATGGGAGAAAAACCATTTCACATCACATTTGTGGGTCTTGGTCTTCAACACATCCAGTGCAATTTTGAGCTGTCTGTGTTTGCTACAAGAGGAGATATCACAAAGTATGGACTTTTGTTATTTCCATTGCTTTCAATGCATTTTGGCCTAAAACTTGCATTTGCTGTTTTCTCTTAAACGCAACATGGGAGAAAAACCATTTCACATCACATTTGTGGGTCTTGGTCTTCAACACATCCAGTGAAATTTTGAGCTGTCTGTGTTTGCTACAAGAGGAGATATCACAAAGTATGCGCTTTTGTAGTTTCCATTGCTTTCAATGCATTTTGGCCTAAAACGTGCATTTGCTGTTTTCTCTTAAACGCAACATGGGAGAAAAACCATTTCACATCACATTTGTGGGTCTTGGTCTTCAACACATCAAGTGAAATTTTGAGCTGTCTGTGTTTGCTACAAGAGGAGATATCACAAAGTATGCGCTTTTGTTGTTTTCATTGCTTTCAATGCATTTTGGCCTAAAACGTGCATTTGCTGTTTTCTCTTAAATGCAACATGGGAGAAAAACCATTTCACATAACATTTGTGGGTCTTGGTCTTCAACACATCCAGTGAAATTTTGAGCTGTCTGTGTTTGCTACAAGAGGAGATATCACAAAGTATGCGCTTTTGTTGTTTTCATTGCTTTCATTGCATTTTGGCATAAAACGAGCATTTGCTGTTTTCTCTTAAACGCAACATGGGAGAAAAACCATTTCACATCACATTTGTGGGTTTTGGTCTTCAACACATCAAGTGAAATTTTGAGCTGTCTGTGTTTGCTACAAGAGGAGATAACACAAAGTATGTGCTTTTGTTGTTTCCATTGCTTTCAATGCATTTTGGCCTAAAACGTGCATTTGCTGTTTTCTCTTAAACGCAACATGGGAGAAAAACCATTTCACATCACATTTGTGGGTCTTGGTCTTCAACACATCCAGTGAAATTTTGAGCTGTCTGTGTTTGCTACAAGAGGAGATATCACAATGTATGCGCTTTTGTTGTTTCCATTGCTTTCAATGCATTTTGGCATAAAACGAGCATTTGCTGTTTTCTCTTAAACGCAACATGGGAGAAAAACCATTTCACATCACATTTGTGGGTCTTGGTCTTCAACACATCCAGTGAAATTTTGAGCTGTCTGTGTTTGCTACAAGAGGAGATATCACAAAGTATGCGCTTTTGTTATTTCCATTGCTTTCAATGCATTTTGGCCTAAAACTTGCATTTGCTGTTTTCTCTTAAACGCAACATGGGAGAAAAACCATTTCACATCACATTTGTGGGTCTTGGTCTTCAACACATCCAGTGAAATTTTGAGCTGTCTGTGTTTGCTACAAGAGGAGATATCACAAAGTATGCGCTTTTGTTGTTTTCATTGCTTTCAAAGCATTTTGGCCTAAAACGTGCATTTGCTGTTTTCTCTTAAACGCAACATGGGAGAAAAACCATTTCACGTCACATTTGTGGGTCTTGGTCTTCAACACATCCAATGAAATTTTGAGCTGTCTGTGTTTGCTACAAGAGGAGATATCACAAAGTATGCGCTTTTGTTATTTCCATTGCTTTCAATGCATTTTGGCCTAAAACTTGCATTTGCTGTTTTCTCTTAAACGCAACATGGGAGAAAAACCATTTCACATCACATTTGTGGGTCTTGGTCTTCAACACATCCAGTGAAATTTTGAGCTGTCTGTGTTTGCTACAAGAGGAGATATCACAAAGTATGCGCTTTTGTTGTTTCCATTGCTTTCAATGCATTTTGGCATAAAACGAGCATTTGCTATTTTCTCTTAAACGCAACATGGGAGAAAAACCATTTCACATCACATTTGTGGGTCTTGGTCTTCAACACATCCAGTGAAATTTTGAGCTGTCTGTGTTTGCTACAAGAGGAGATATCACAAAGTATGCGCTTTTGTTATTTCCATTGCTTTCAATGCATTTTGGCCTAAAACTTGCATTTGCTGTTTTCTCTTAAACGCAACATGGGAGAAAAACCATTTTACATCACATTTGTGGGTTTTGGTCTTCAACACATCCAGTGAAATTTTGAGCTGTCTGTGTTTGCTACAAGAGGAGATAACACAAAGTATGCGCTTTTGTTGTTTCCATTGCTTTCAATGCATTTTGGCCTAAAACGTGCATTTGCTGTTTTCTCTTAAACGCAACATGGGAGAAAAACCATTTCACATCACATTTGTGGATCTTGGTCTTCAACACATCCAGTGAAATTTTGAGCTGTCTGTGTTTGCTACAAGAGGAGATATCACAAAGTATGCGCTTTTGTTGTTTTCATTGCTTTCAATGCATTTTGGCCTAAAACGTGCATTTGCTGTTTTCTCTTAAACGCAACATGGGAGAAAAACCATTTCACATCACATTTGTGGGTCTTGGTCTTCAACACATCCAGTGCAATTTTGAGCTGTCTGTGTTTGCTACAAGAGGAGATATCACAAAGTATGGACTTTTGTTATTTCCATTGCTTTCAATGCATTTTGGCTTAAAACTTGCATTTGCTGTTTTCTCTTAAACGCAACATGGGAGAAAAACCATTTCACATCACATTTGTGGGTCTTGGTCTTCAACACATCCAGTGCAATTTTGAGCTGTCTGTGTTTGCTACAAGAGGAGATATCACAAAGTATGGACTTTTGTTATTTCCATTGCTTTCAATGCATTTTGGCCTAAAACGTGCATTTGCTGTTTTCTCTTAAACGCAACATGGGAGAAAAACCATTTCACATCACATTTGTGGGTCTTGGTCTTCAACACATCCAGTGAAATTTTGAGCTGTCTGTGTTTGTTACAAGAGGAGATATCACAAAGTATGCGCTTTTGTAGTTTCCATTGCTTTCAATGCATTTTGGCCTAAAACGTGCATTTGCTGTTTTCTCTTAAACGCAACATGGGAGAAAAACCATTTCACATCACATTTGTGGGTCTTGGTCTTCAACACATCCAGTGAAATTTTGAGCTGTCTGTGTTTGCTACAAGAGGAGATATCACAATGTATGCGCTTTTGTTGTTTCCATTGCTTTCAATGCATTTTGGCATAAAACGAGCATTTGCTGTTTTCTCTTAAACGCAACATGGGAGAAAAACCATTTCACATCACATTTGTGGGTCTTGGTCTTCAACACATCCAGTGAAATTTTGAGCTGTCTGTGTTTGCTACAAGAGGAGATATCACAAAGTATGCGCTTTTGTTATTTCCATTGCTTTCAATGCATTTTGGCCTAAAACTTGCATTTGCTGTTTTCTCTTAAACGCAACATGGGAGAAAAACCATTTCACATCACATTTGTGGGTCTTGGTCTTCAACACATCCAGTGAAATTTTGAGCTGTCTGTGTTTGCTACAAGAGGAGATATCACAAAGTATGCACTTTTGTTGTTTTCATTGCTTTCAAAGCATTTTGGCCTAAAACGTGCATTTGCTGTTTTCTCTTAAACGCAACATGGGAGAAAAACCATTTCACGTCACATTTGTGGGTCTTGGTCTTCAACACATCCAATGAAATTTTGAGCTGTCTGTGTTTGCTACAAGAGGAGATATCACAAAGTATGCGCTTTTGTTATTTCCATTGCTTTCAATGCATTTTGGCCTAAAACTTGCATTTGCTGTTTTCTCTTAAACGCAACATGGGAGAAAAACCATTTCACATCACATTTGTGGGTCTTGGTCTTCAACACATCCAGTGAAATTTTGAGCTGTCTGTGTTTGCTACAAGAGGAGATAACACAAAGTATGCGCTTTTGTGTTTTCATTGCTTTCAATGCATTTTGGCCTAAAACGTGCATTTGCTGTTTTCTCTTAAACGCAACATGGGAGAAAAACCATTTCACATCACATTTGTGGGTCTTGGTCTTCAACACATCCAGTGCAATTTTAAGCTGTCTGTGTTTGCTACAAGAGGAGATATCACAAAGTATGGACTTTTGTTATTTCCATTGCTTTCAAGGCATTTTGGCCTAAAACTTGCATTTGCTGTTTTCTCTTAAATGCAACATGGGAGAAAAACCATTTCACATCACATTTGTGGGTCTTGGTATTCAACACATCCAGTGAAATTTTGAGCTGTCTGTGTTTGCTACAAGAGGAGATATCACAAAGTATGCGCTTTTGTTGTTTTCATTGCTTTTAATGCATTTTGGCCTAAAACGTGCATTTGCTGTTTTCTCTTAAACGCAACATGGGAGAAAAACCATTTCACATCACATTTGTGGGTCTTGGTCTTCAACACATCCAGTGAAATTTTGAGCTGTCTGTGTTTGCTACAAGAGGAGATATCACAAAGTATGCGCTTTTGTAGTTTCCATTGCTTTCAATGCATTTTGGCCTAAAACGTGCATTTGCTGTTTTCTCTTAAACGCAACATGGGAGAAAAACCATTTCACATCACATTTGTGGGTCTTGGTCTTCAACACATCCAGTGAAATTTTGAGCTGTCTGTGTTTGCTACAAGAGGAGATATCACAAAGTATGCGCTTTTGTTGTTTTCATTGCTTTCATTGCATTTTGGCATAAAACGAGCATTTGCTGTTTTCTGTTAAATGCAACATGGGAGAAAAACCATTTCACATCACATTTGTGGGTTTTGGTCTTCAACACATCCAGTGAAATTTTGAGCTGTCTGTGTTTGCTACAAGAGGAGATATCACAAAGTATGCGCTTTTGTTATTTCCATTGCTTTCAATGCATTTTGGCCTAAAACTTGCATTTGCTGTTTTCTCTTAAACGCAACATGGGAGAAAAACCATTTCACATCACATTTGTGGGTTTTGGTCTTCAACACATCAAGTGAAATTTTGAGCTGTCTGTGTTTGCGACAAGAGGAGATAACACAAAGTATGTGCTTTTGTTGTTTCCATTGCTTTCAATGCATTTTGGCCTAAAACGTGCATTTGCTGTTTTCTCTTAAACGCAACATGGGAGAAAAACCATTTCACATCACATTTGTGGGTCTTGGTCTTCAACACATCCAGTGAAATTTTGAGCTGTCTGTGTTTGCTACAAGAGGAGATATCACAAAGTATGCGCTTTTGTTGTTTCCATTGCTTTCAATGCATTTTGGCATAAAACGAGCATTTGCTGTTTTCTATTAAACGCAACATGGGAGAAAAACCATTTCACATCACATTTGTGGGTCTTGGTCTTCAACACATCCAGTGAAATTTTGAGCTGTCTGTGTTTGCTACAAGAGGAGATATCACAAAGTATGCGCTTTTGTTGTTTTCATTGCTTTCAATGCATTTTGGCATAAAACGAGCATTTGCTGTTTTCTCTTAAACGCAACATGGGAGAAAAACCATTTCACATCACATTTGTGGGTCTTGGTCTTCAACACATCCAGTGAAATTTTGAGCTGTCTGTGTTTGCTACAAGAGGAGATATCACAAAGTATGCGCTTTTGTTGTTTTCATTGCTTTCAAAGCATTTTGGCCTAAAACGTGCATTTGCTGTTTTCTCTTAAACGCAACATGGGAGAAAAACCATTTCACATCACATTTGTGGGTCTTGGTCTTCAACACATCCAGTGAAATTTTGAGCTGTCTGTGTTTGCTACAAGAGGAGATATCACAAAGTATGCGCTTTTGTTATTTCCATTGCTTTCAATGCATTTTGGCCTAAAACTTGCATTTGCTGTTTTCTCTTAAACGCAACATGGGAGAAAAACCATTTCACATCACATTTGTGGGTCTTGGTCTTCAACACATCCAGTGAAACTTTGAGCTGTCTGCGTTTGCTACAAGAGGAGATAACACAAAGTATGCACTTTTGTGTTTTCATTGCTTTCAATGCATTTTGGCCTAAAACGTGCATTTGCTGTTTTCTCTTAAACGCAACATGGAAGAAAAACCATTTCACATCACATTTGTGGGTCTTGGTCTTCAACACATCCAGTGAAATTTTGAGCTGTCTGTGTTTGCTACAAGAGGAGATATCACAAAGTATGCGCTTTTGTTGTTTTCATTGCTTTCAATGCATTTTGGCCTAAAACGTGCATTTGCTGTTTTCTCTTAAACGCAACATGGGAGAAAAACCATTTCACATCACATTTGTGGGTCTTGGTCTTCAACACATCCAGTGCAATTTTGAGCTGTCTGTGTTTGCTACAAGAGGAGATATCACAAAGTATGGACTTTTGTTATTTCCATTGCTTTCAATGCATTTTGGCCTAAAACTTGCATTTGCTGTTTTCTCTTAAACGCAACATGGGAGAAAAACCATTTCACATCACATTTGTGGGTCTTGGTCTTCAACACATCCAGTGCAATTTTGAGCTGTCTGTGTTTGCTACAAGAGGAGATATCACAAAGTATGGACTTTTGTTATTTCCATTGCTTTCAATGCATTTTGGCCTAAAACGTGCATTTGCTGTTTTCTCTTAAACGCAACATGGGAGAAAAACCATTTCACATCACATTTGTGGGTCATGGTCTTCAACACATCCAGTGAAATTTTGAGCTGTCTGTGTTTGCTACAAGAGGAGATATCACAAAGTATGCGCTTTTGTAGTTTCCATTGCTTTCAATGCATTTTGGCCTAAAACGTGCATTTGCTGTTTTCTCTTAAACGCAACATGGGAGAAAAACCATTTCACATCACATTTGTGGGTCTTGGTCTTCAACACATCCAGTGAAATTTTGAGCTGTCTGTGTTTGCTACAAGAAGAGATATCACAAAGTATGCGCTTTTGTTATTTCCATTGCTTTCAATGCATTTTGGCCTAAAACTTGCATTTGCTGTTTTCTCTTAAACGCAACATGGGAGAAAAACCATTTCACATCACATTTTTGGGTTTTGGTCTTCAACACATCAAGTGAAATTTTGAGCTGTCTGTGTTTGCTACAAGAGGAGATAACACAAAGTATGTGCTTTTGTTGTTTCCATTGCTTTCAATGCATTTTGGCCTAAAACGTGCATTTGCTGTTTTCTCTTAAACGCAACATGGGAGAAAAACCATTTCACATCACATTTGTGGGTCTTGGTCTTCAACACATCCAGTGAAATTTTGAGCTGTCTGTGTTTGCTACATGAGAAGATATCACAAAGTATGCGCTTTTGTTGTTTTCATTGCTTTCAATGCATTTTGGCATAAAACGAGCATTTGCTGTTTTCTCTTAAACGCAACATGGGAGAAAAACCATTTCACATCACATTTGTGGGTCTTGGTCTTCAACACATCCAGTGAAATTTTGAGCTGTCTGTGTTTGCTACAAGAGGAGATATCACAAAGTATGCGCTTTTGTTGTTTTCATTGCTTTCAATGCATTTTGGCCTAAAACATGCATTTGCTGTTTTCTCTTAAACGCAACATGGGAGAAAAACCATTTCACATCACATTTGTGGGTCTTGGTCTTCAACACATCAAGTGAAATTTTGAGCTGTCTGTGTTTGCTACAAGAGGAGATAACACAAAGTATGTGCTTTTGTTGTTTCCATTGCTTTCAATGCATTTTGGCCTAAAACGTGCATTTGCTGTTTTCTCTTAAACGCAACATGGGAGAAAAACCATTTCACATCACATTTGTGGGTCTTGGTCTTCAACACATCCAGTGAAATTTTGAGCTGTCTGTGTTTGCTACAAGAGGAGATATCACAAAGTATGCGCTTTTGTTGTTTTCATTGCTTTCATTGCATTTTGGCCTAAAACGTGCATTTGCTGTTTTCTCTTAAACGCAACATGGGAGAAAAACCATTTCACATAACATTTGTGGGTCTTGGTCTTCAACACATCCAGTGAAATTTTGAGCTGTCTGTGTTTGCTACAAGAGGAGATATCACAAAGTATGCGCTTTTGTTGTTTTCATTGCTTTCATTGCATTTTGGCATAAAACGAGCATTTGCTGTTTTCTCTTAAACGCAACATGGGAGAAAAACCATTTCACATCACATTTGTGGGTTTTGGTCTTCAACACATCCAGTGAAATTTTGAGCTGTCTGTGTTTGCTACAAGAGGAGATAACACAAAGTATGTGCTTTTGTTGTTTCCATTGCTTTCAATGCATTTTGGCCTAAAACGTGCATTTGCTGTTTTCTCTTAAACGCAACATGGGAGAAAAACCATTTCACATCACATTTGTGGGTCTTGGTCCTCAACACATCCAGTGAAATTTTGAGCTGTCTGTGTTTGCTACAAGAGGAGATATCACAAAGTATGCGCTTTTGTTGTTTCCATTGCTTTCAATGCATTTTGGCATAAAACGAGCATTTGCTGTTTTCTCTTAAACGCAACATGGGAGAAAAACCATTTCACATCACATTTGTGGGTCTTGGTCTTCAACACATCCAGTGAAATTTTGAGCTGTCTGTGTTTGCTACAAGAGGAGATATCACAAAGTATGCGCTTTTGTTATTTCCATTGCTTTCAATGCATTTTGGCCTAAAACTTGCATTTGCTGTTTTCTCTTAAACGCAACATGGGAGAAAAACCATTTCACATCACATTTGTGGGTCTTGGTCTTCAACACATCCAGTGAAATTTTGAACTGTCTGTGTTTGCTACAAGAGGAGATATCACAAAGTATGCGCTTTTGTTATTTCCATTGCTTTCAAAGCATTTTGGCCTAAAACGTGCATTTGCTGTTTTCTCTTAAACGCAACATGGGAGAAAAACCATTTCACATCACATTTGTGGGTCTTGGTCTTCAACACATCCAATGAAATTGTGAGCTGTCTGTGTTTGCTACAAGAGGAGATATCACAAAGTATGCGCTTTTGTTATTTCCATTGCTTTCAATGCATTTTGGCCTAAAACTTGCATTTGCTGTTTTCTCTTAAACGCAACATGGGAGAAAAACCATTTCACATCACATTTTTGGGTTTTGGTCTTCAACACATCAAGTGAAATTTTGAGCTGTCTGTGTTTGCTACAAGAGGAGATAACACAAAGTATGTGCTTTTGTTGTTTCCATTGCTTTCAATGCATTTTGGCCTAAAACGTGCATTTGCTGTTTTCTCTTAAACGCAACATGGGAGAAAAACCATTTCACATCACATTTGTGGGTCTTGGTCTTCAACACATCCAGTGAAATTTTGAGCTGTCTGTGTTTGCTACAAGAGGAGATATCACAAAGTATGCGCTTTTGTTGTTTCCATTGCTTTCAATGCATTTTGGCATAAAACGAGCATTTGCTATTTTCTCTTAAACGCAACATGGGAGAAAAACCATTTCACATCACATTTGTGGGTCTTGGTCTTCAACACATCCAGTGAAACTTTGAGCTGTCTGCGTTTGCTACAAGAGGAGATAACACAAAGTATGCACTTTTGTGTTTTCATTGCTTTCAATGCATTTTGGCCTAAAACGTGCATTTGCTGTTTTCTCTTAAACGCAACATGGGAGAAAAACCATTTCACATCACATTTGTGGGTCTTGGTCTTCAACACATCCAGTGAAATTTTGAGCTGTCTGTGTTTGCTACAAGAGGAGATATCACAAAGTATGCGCTTTTGTTGTTTTCATTGCTTTCAATGCATTTTGGCCTAAAACGTGCATTTGCTGTTTTCTCTTAAACGCAACATGGGAGAAAAACCATTTCACATCACATTTGTGGGTCTTGGTCTTCAACACATCCAGTGCAATTTTGAGCTGTCTGTGTTTGCTACAAGAGGAGATATCACAAAGTATGGACTTTTGTTATTTCCATTGCTTTCAATGCATTTTGGCCTAAAACTTGCATTTGCTGTTTTCTCTTAAACGCAACATGGGAGAAAAACCATTTCACATCACATTTGTGGGTCTTGGTCTTCAACACATCCAGTGCAATTTTGAGCTGTCTGTGTTTGCTACAAGAGGAGATATCACAAAGTATGGACTTTTGTTATTTCCATTGCTTTCAATGCATTTTGGCCTAAAACGTGCATTTGCTGTTTTCTCTTAAACGCAACATGGGAGAAAAACCATTTCACATCACATTTGTGGGTCTTGGTCTTCAACACATCCAGTGAAATTTTGAGCTGTCTGTGTTTGCTACAAGAGGAGATATCACAAAGTATGCGCTTTTGTAGTTTCCATTGCTTTCAATGCATTTTGGCCTAAAACGTGCATTTGCTGTTTTCTCTTAAACGCAACATGGGAGAAAAACCATTTCACATCACATTTGTGGGTCTTGGTCTTCAACACATCCAGTGAAATTTTGAGCTGTCTGTGTTTGCTACAAGAAGAGATATCACAAAGTATGCGCTTTTGTTATTTCCATTGCTTTCAATGCATTTTGGCCTAAAACTTGCATTTGCTGTTTTCTCTTAAATGCAACATGGGAGAAAAACCATTTCACATCACATTTTTGGGTTTTGGTCTTCAACACATCAAGTGAAATTTTGAGCTGTCTGTGTTTGCTACAAGAGGAGATAACACAAAGTATGTGCTTTTGTTGTTTCCATTGCTTTCAATGCATTTTGGCCTAAAACGTGCATTTGCTGTTTTCTCTTAAACGCAACATGGGAGAAAAACCATTTCACATCACATTTGTGGGTCTTGGTCTTCAACACATCCAGTGAAATTTTGAGCTGTCTGTGTTTGCTACAAGAGGAGATATCACAAAGTATGCGCTTTTGTTGTTTTCATTGCTTTCAATGCATTTTGGCATAAAACGAGCATTTGCTGTTTTCTCTTAAACGCAACATGGGAGAAAAACCATTTCACATCACATTTTTGGGTCTTGGTCTTCAACACATCCAGTGAAATTTTGAGCTGTCTGTGTTTGCTACAAGAGGAGATATCACAAAGTATGCGCTTTTGTTGTTTTCATTGCTTTCAATGCATTTTGGCCTAAAACGTGCATTTGCTGTTTTCTCTTAAACGCAACATGGGAGAAAAACCATTTCACATCACATTTGTGGGTCTTGGTCTTCAACACATCCAGTGAAATTTTGAGCTGTCTGTGTTTGCTACAAGAGGAGATATCACAAAGTATGCGCTTTTGTTGTTTTCATTGCTTTCAATGCATTTTGGCCTAAAACGTGCATTTGCTGTTTTCTCTTAAACGCAACATGGGAGAAAAACCATTTCACATAACATTTGTGGGTCTTGGTCTTCAACACATCCAGTGAAATTTTGAGCTGTCTGTGTTTGCTACAAGAGGAGATATCACAAAGTATGCGCTTTTGTTGTTTTCATTGCTTTCATTGCATTTTGGCATAAAACGAGCATTTGCTGTTTTCTCTTAAACGCAACATGGGAGAAAAACCATTTCACATCACATTTGTGGGTTTTGGTCTTCAACACATCCAGTGAAATTTTGAGCTGTCTGTGTTTGCTACAAGAGGAGATAACACAAAGTATGTGCTTTTGTTGTTTCCATTGCTTTCAATGCATTTTGGCCTAAAACGTGCATTTGCTGTTTTCTCTTAAACGCAACATGGGAGAAAAACCATTTCACATCACATTTGTGGGTCTTGGTCCTCAACACATCCAGTGAAATTTTGAGCTGTCTGTGTTTGCTACAAGAGGAGATATCACAAAGTATGCGCTTTTGTTGTTTCCATTGCTTTCAATGCATTTTGGAATAAAACGAGCATTTGCTGTTTTCTCTTAAACGCAACATGGGAGAAAAACCATTTCACATCACATTTGTGGGTCTTGGTCTTCAACACATCCAGTGAAATTTTGAGCTGTCTGTGTTTGCTACAAGAGGAGATATCACAAAATATGCGCTTTTGTTATTTCCATTGCTTTCAATGCATTTTGGCCTAAAACTTGCATTTGCTGTTTTCTCTTAAACGCAACATGGGAGAAAAACCATTTCACATCACATTTGTGGGTCTTGGTCTTCAACACATCCAGTGAAATTTTGAGCTGTCTGTGTTTGCTACAAGAGGAGATATCACAAAGTATGCGCTTTTGTTGTTTTCATTGCTTTCAAAGCATTTTGGCCTAAAACGTGCATTTGCTGTTTTCTCTTAAACGCAACATGGGAGAAAAACCATTTCACATCACATTTGTGGGTCTTGGTCTTCAACACATCCAGTGAAATTTTGAGCTGTCTGTGTTTGCTACAAGAGGAGATATCACAAAGTATGCGCTTTTGTTATTTCCATTGCTTTCAATGCATTTTGGCCTAAAACTTGCATTTGCTGTTTTCTCTTAAACGCAACATGGGAGAAAAACCATTTCACATCACATTTTTGGGTTTTGGTCTTCAACACATCAAGTGAAATTTTGAGCTGTCTGTGTTTGCTACAAGAGGAGATAACACAAAGTATGTGCTTTTGTTGTTTCCATTGCTTTCAATGCATTTTGGCCTAAAACGTGCATTTGCTGTTTTCTCTTAAACGCAACATGGGAGAAAAACCATTTCACATCACATTTGTGGGTCTTGGTCTTCAACACATCCAGTGAAATTTTGAGCTGTCTGTGTTTGCTACAAGAGGAGATATCACAAAGTATGCGCTTTTGTTGTTTCCATTGCTTTCAATGCATTTTGGCATAAAACGAGCATTTGCTATTTTCTCTTAAACGCAACATGGGAGAAAAACCATTTCACATCACATTTGTGGGTCTTGGTCTTCAACACATCCAGTGAAATTTTGAGCTGTCTGTGTTTGCTACAAGAGGAGATATCACAAAGTATGCGCTTTTGTTATTTCCATTGCTTTCAATGCATTTTGGCCTAAAACTTGCATTTGCTGTTTTCTCTTAAACGCAACATGGGAGAAAAACCATTTTACATCACATTTGTGGGTTTTTTGTCTTCAACACATCCAGTGAAATTTTGAGCTGTCTGTGTTTGCTACAAGAGGAGATAACACAAAGTATGCGCTTTTGTTGTTTCCATTGCTTTCAATGCATTTTGGCCCAAAACGTGCATTTGCTGTTTTCTCTTAAACGCAACATGGGAGAAAAACCATTTCACATCACATTTGTGGATCTTGGTCTTCAACACATCCAGTGAAATTTTGAGCTGTCTGTGTTTGCTACAAGAGGAGATATCACAAAGTATGCGCTTTTGTTATTTCCATTGCTTTCAATGCATTTTGGCCTAAAACTTGCATTTGCTGTTTTCTCTTAAACGCAACATGGGAGAAAAACCATTTCACATCAAATTTGTTGGTTTTGGTCTTCAACACATCCAGAAAACAGCAAATGCACATTTTAGGCCAAAATGCATTGAAAGCAATGGAAGTAACAAAAGTCCATACTTTGTGATATCTCCTCTTGTAGCAAACACAGACAGCTCAAAATTGCACTGGATGTGTTGAAGACCAAGACCCACAAATGTGATGTGAAATGGTTTTTCTCCCATGTTGCATTTAAGAGAAAACAGCAAATGCACGTTTTAGGCCAAAATGCATTGAAAGCAATGGAAACAACAAAAGCACATACTTTGTGTTATCTCCTCTTGTAGCAAACACAGACAGCTCAAAATTTCACTGGATGTGTTGAAGACCAAGACCCACAAATGTGATGTGAAATGGTTTTTCTCCCATGTTGCATTTAAGAGAAAACAGCAAATGCACGTTTTAGGCCAAAATGCATTGAAAGCAATGGAAACAACAAAAGCACATACTTTGTGTTATCTCCTCTTGTAGCAAACACAGACAGCTCAAAATTTCACTTGATGTGTTGAAGACCAAAACCCACAAATGTGATGTGAAATGCTTTTTCTCCCATGTAGCGTTTAAGAGAAAACAGCAAATGCAAGTTTTAGGCCAAAATGCATTGAAAGCAATGGAAATAACAAAAGCGCATACTTTGTGATATCTCCTCTTGTAGCAAACACAGACAGCTCAAAATTTCACTGGATGTGTTGAAGACCAAGATCCACAAATATGATGTGAAATGGTTTTTCTCCCATGTTGCGTTTAAGAGAAAACAGCAAATGCACGTTTTAGGCCAAAATGCTTTGAAAGCAATGGAAACACAAAAGCGCATACTTTGTGTTATCTCCTCTTGTAGCAAACACAGACAGCTCAAAATTTCACTGGATGTGTTGAAGACCAAAACCCACAAATGTGATGTGAAATCGTTTTTCTCCCATGTTGCGTTTAAGAGAAAACAGCAAATGCAAGTTTTAGGCCAAAATGCATTGAAAGCAATGGAAATAACAAAAGCGCATACTTTGTGATATCTCCTCTTGTAGCAAACACAGACAGCTCAAAATTTCACTGGATGTGTTGAAGACCAAGACCCACAAATGTGATGTGAAATGGTTTTTCTCCCATGTTGCGTTTAAGAGAAAACAGCAAATGCACGTTTTAGGCCAAAATGCTTTGAAAGCAATGAAAACAACAAAAGCGCATACTTTGTGATATCTCCTCTTGTAGCAAACACAGACAGCTCAAAATTTCACTGGATGTGTTGAAGACCAAGACCCACAAATGTGATGTGAAATGGTTTTTCTCCCATTTTGCGTTTAAGAGAAAACAGCAAATGCAAGTTTTAGGCCAAAATGCATTGAAAGCAATGGAAATAACAAAAGCGCATACTTTGTGATATCTCCTCTTGTAGCAAACACAGACAGCTCAAAATTTCACTGGATGTGTTGAAGACCAAGACCCACAAATGTGATGTGAAATGGTTTTTCTCCCATGTTGCATTTAAGAGAAAACAGCAAATGCTCGTTTTATGCCAAAATGCATTGAAAGCAATGAAAACATCAAAAGTGCATACTTTGTGATATCTCCTCTTGTAGCAAACACAGACAGCTCAAAATTTCACTGGATGTGTTGAAGACCAAGACCCACAAACGTGATGTGAATAGGTTTTTCTCCCATGTTGCGTTTAAGAGAAAACAGCAAATGCACGTTTTAGGCCAAAATGCTTTGAAAGCAATGAAAACAACAAAAGAGCATACTTTGTGATATCTCCTCTTGTAGCAAACACAGACAGCTCAAAATTTCACTGGATGTGTTGAAGACCAAGACCCACAAATGTGATGTGAAATGGTTTTACTCCCATGTTGCGTTTAAGAGAAAACTGCATATGCACGTTTTAGGCCAAAATGCATTGAAAGCAATGGAAACAACAAAAGCACATACTTTGTGTTATCTCGTCTTGTAGCAAACACAGACAGCTCAAAATTTCACTTGATGTGTTGAAGACCAAAACCCACAAATGTGATGTGAAATGCTTTTTCTCCCATGTTGCGTTTAAGAGAAAACAGCAAATGCAAGTTTTAGGCCAAAATGCATTGAAAGCAATGGAAATAACAAAAGCGCATACTTTGTGATATCTCCTCGTAGCAAACACAGAAAGCTCAAAATTTCACTGGATGTGTTGAAGACCAAGACCCACAAATGTGATGTGAAATGGTTTTTCTCCCATGTTGCGTTAAAGAGAAAACAGCAAATGCACGTTTTAGGCCAAAATGCATTGAAAGCAATGGAAACAACAAAAGCACATACTTTGTGTTATCTCCTCTTGTAGCAAACACAGACAGCTCAAAATTTCACTTGATGTGTTGAAGACCAAAACCCACAAATGTGATGTGAAATGCTTTTTCTCCCATGTTGCGTTTAAGAGAAAACAGCAAATGCAAGTTTTAGGCCAAAATGCATTGAAAGCAATGGAAATAACAAAAGCGCATACTTTGTGATATCTCCTCTTGTAGCAAACACAGACAGCTCAAAATTTCACTGGATGTGTTGAAGACCAAGACCCACAAATGTGATGTGAAATGGTTTTTCTCCCATGTTGCGTTTAAGAGAAAACAGCAAATGCACGTTTTAGGCCAAAATGCATTGAAAGCAATGGAAACACAAAAGCGCATACTTTGTGTTATCTCCTCTTGTAGCAAACACAGACAGCTCAAAATTTCACTGGATGTGTTGAAGACCAAGACCCACAAATGTGATGTGAAATGGTTTTTCTCCCATGTTGCATTTTAGAGAAAACAGCAAATGCTCGTTTTATGCCAAAATGCATTGAAAGCAATGAAAACATCAAAAGCGCATAATTTGTGATATCTCCTCTTGTAGCAAACACAGACAGCTCAAAATTTCACTTGATGTGTTGAAGACCAAAACCCACAAATGTGATGTGAAATGCTTTTTCTCCCATGTTGCGTTTAAGAGAAAACAGCAAATGCAAGTTTTAGGCCAAAATGCATTGAAAGCAATGGAAATAACAAAAGCGCATACTTTGTGATATCTCCTCTTGTAGCAAACACAGATAGCTCAAAATTTCACTGGATGTGTTGAAGACCAAGACCCACAAATGTGATGTGAAATGGTTTTTCTCCCATGTTGCGTTAAAGAGAAAACAGCAAATGCACGTTTTAGGCCAAAATGCATTGAAAGCAATGGAAACAACAAAAGCACATACTTTGTGTTATCTCCTCTTGTAGCAAACACAGACAGCTCAAAATTTCACTTGATGTGTTGAAGACCAAAACCCACAAATGTGATGTGAAATGTTTTTTCTCCCATGTTGCGTTTAAGAGAAAACAGCAAATGCACGTTTTAGGCCAAAATGCTTTGAAAGCAATGAAAACAACAAAAGCGCATACTTTGTGATATCTCCTCTTGTAGCAAACACAGACAGCTCAAAATTTCACTGGATGTGTTGAAGACCAAGACCCACAAATGTGATGTGAAATGGTTTTTCTCCCATGTTGCGTTTAAGAGAAAACAGCAAATGCACGTTTTAGGCCAAAATGCATTGAAAGCAATGGAAACTACAAAAGCGCATACTTTGTGATATCTCCTCTTGTAGCAAACACAGACAGCTCAAAATTTCACTGGATGTGTTGAAGACCAAGACCCACAAATGTGATGTGAAATGGTTTTTCTCCCATGTTGCGTTTAAGAGAAAACAGCAAATGCACGTTTTAGGCCAAAATGCATTGAAAGCAATGGAAACAACAAAAGCGCATACTTTGTTTTATCTCCTCTTGTAGCAAAATTTCACTGGATGTGTTGAAGACCAAAACCCACAAATGTGATGTGAAATGGTTTTTCTCCCATGTTGCGTTTAAGAGAAAACAGCAAATGCATGTTTTAGGCCAAAATGCATTGAAAGCAATGGAAATAACAAAAGCGCATACTTTGTGATATCTCCTCTTGTAGCAAACACGGACAGCTCAAAATTTCACTGGATGTGTTGAAGACCAAGACCCACAAATGTGATGTGAAATGGTTTTTCTCCCATGTTGCGTTTAAGAGAAAACAGCAAATGCTCGTTTTAGGCCAAAATGCATTGAAAGCAATGAAAACAACAAAAGCGCATACTTTGTGATATCTCCTCTTGTAGCAAACACAGACAGCTCAAAATTTCACTGGATGTGTTGAAGACCAAGACCCACAAATGTGATGTGAAATGGTTTTTCTCCCATGTTGCGTTTAAGAGAAAACAGCAAATGCACGTTTTAGGCCAAAATGCATTGAAAGCAATGGAAATAACAAAAGCGCATACTTTGTGATATCTCCTCTTGTAGCAATCACGGAGAGCTCAAAATTTCACTGGATGTGTTGAAGACCAAGACCCACAAATGTGATGTGAAATGGTTTTTCTCCCATGTTGCGTTTAAGAGAAAACAGCAAATGCAAGTTTTAGGCCAAAATGCTTTGAAAGCAATGAAAACAACAAAAGTGCATACTTTGTGATATCTCCTCTTGTAGCAAACACAGACAGCTCAAAATTTCACTGGATGTGTTGAAGACCAAGACCCACAAATGTGATGTGAAATGGTTTTTCTCCCATGTTGCGTTTAAGAGAAAACAGCAAATGCACATTTTAGGCCAAAATGCATTGAAAGCAATGGAAACAACAAAAGCGCATACTTTGTGATATCTCCTCTTGTAGCAAACACAGACAGCTCAAAATTACACTGGATGTGTTGAAGACCAAGACCCACAAATGTGATGTGAAATGGTTTTTCTCCCATGTTGCATTTAAGAGAAAACAGCAAATGCACGTTTTAGGCCAAAATGCATTGAAAGCAATGAAAACAACAAAAGCGCATACTTTGTGATATCTCCTCTTGTAGCAAACACAGACAGCTCAAAATTTCACTGGATGTGTTGAAGACCAAGACCCACAAATGTGATGTGAAATGGTTTTTCTCCCATGTTGCGTTTAAGAGAAAACAGCAAATGCACGTTTTAGGCCAAAATGCATTGAAAGCAATGGAAACAACAAAAGCGCATACTTTGTGTTATCTCCTCTTGTAGCAAAATTTCACTGGATGTGTTGAAGACCAAAACCCACAAATGTGATGTGAAATGGTTTTTCTCCCATGTTGCGTTTAAGAGAAAACAGCAAATGCACGTTTTAGGCCAAAATGCATTGAAAGCAATGGAAATAACAAAAGCGCATACTTTGTGATATCTCCTCTTGTAGCAAACACGGACAGCTCAAAATTTAACTGGATGTGTTGAAGACCAAGACCCACAAATGTGTTGTGAAATGGTTTTTCTCCCATGTTGCGTTTAAGAGAAAACAGCAAATGCACGTTTTAGGCCAAAATGCATTGAAAGCAATGGAAATAACAAAAGCGCATACTTTGTGATATCTCCTCTTGTAGCAATCACGGAGAGCTCAAAATTTCACTGGATGTGTTGAAGACCAAGACCCACAAATGTGATGTGAAATGGTTTTTCTCCCATGTTGCGTTTAAGAGAAAACAGCAAATGCAAGTTTTAGGCCAAAATGCTTTGAAAGCAATGAAAACAACAAAAGCGCATACTTTGTGATATCTCCTCTTGTAGCAAACACAGACAGCTCAAAATTTCACTGGATGTGTTGAAGACCAAGACCCACAAATGTGATGTGAAATGGTTTTTCTCCCATGTTGCGTTTAAGAGAAAACAGCAAATGCACATTTTAGGCCAAAATGCATTGAAAGCAATGGAAACAACAAAAGCGCATACTTTGTGATATCTCCTCTTGTAGCAAACACAGACAGCTCAAAATTGCACTGGATGTGTTGAAGACCAAGACCCACAAATGTGATGTGAAATGGTTTTTCTCCCATGTTGCATTTAAGAGAAAACAGCAAATGCACGTTTTAGGCCAAAATGCATTGAAAGCAATGAAAACAAAAAAAAGGGCATACTTTGTGATATCTCCTCTTGTAGCAAACACAGACAGCTCAAAATTTCACTGGATGTGTTGAAGACCAAGAGCCACAAATGTGATGTGAAATGGTTTTTCTCCCATGTTGCGTTTAAGAGAAAACAGCAAATGCACGTTTTAGGCCAAAATGCATTGAAAGCAATGGAAACAACAAAAGCGCATACTTTGTGATATCTCCTCTTGTAGCAAACACAGACAGCTCAAAATTTCACTGGATGTGTTGAAGACCAAGACCCACAAATGTGATGTGAAATGGTTTTTCTCCCATGTTGCGTTTAAGAGAAAACAGCAAATGCACGTTTTAGGCCAAAATGCATTGAAAGCAATGGAAACAACAAAAGCGCATACTTTGTGTTATCTCCTCTTGTAGCAAAATTTCACTGGATGTGTTGAAGACCAAAACCCACAACTGTGATGTGAAATGGTTTTTCTCCCATGTTGCGTTTAAGAGAAAACAGCAAATGCACGTTTTAGGCCAAAATGCATTGAAAGCAATGGAAATAACAAAAGCGCATACTTTGTGATATCTCCTCTTGTAGCAAACACGGACAGCTCAAAATTTCACTGGATGTGTTGAAGACCAAGACCCACAAATGTGATGTGAAATGGTTTTTCTCCCATGTTGCGTTTAAGAGAAAACAGCAAATGCACGTTTAAGGCCAAAATGCATTGAAAGCAATGAAAACAACAAAAGCGCATACTTTGTGATATCTCCTCTTGTAGCAAACACAGACAGCTCAAAATTTCACTGGATGTGTTGAAGACCAAGACCCACAAATGTGATGTGAAATGGTTTTTCTCCCATGTTGCGTTTAAGAGAAAACAGCAAGTGCTCGTTTTAGGCCAAAATGCATTGAAAGCAATGAAAACAACAAAAGCGCATACTTTGTGATATCTCCTCTTGTAGCAAACACAGACAGCTCAAAATTTCACTGGATGTGTTGAAGACCAAGACCCACAAATGTGATGTGAAATGGTTTTTCTCCCATGTTGCGTTTAAGAGAAAACAGCAAATGCTCGTTTTAGGCCAAAATGCATTGAAAGCAATGAAAACAACAAAAGCGCATACTTTGTGATATCTCCTCTTGTAGCAAACACAGACAGCTCAAAATTTCACTGGATGTGTTGAAGACCAAGACCCACAAATGTGATGTGAAATGGTTTTTCTCCCATGTTGCGTTTAAGAGAAAACAGCAAATGCAAGTTTTAGGCCAAAATGCATTGAAAGCAATGGAAATAACAAAAGCGCATACTTTGTGATATCTCCTCTTATAGCAAACACAGACAGCTCAAAATTTCACTGGATGTGTTGAAGACCAAGACCCACAAATGTGATGTGAAATGGTTTTTCTCCCATGTTGCGTTTAAGAGAAAACAGCAAATGCTCGTTTTATGCCAAAATGCATTGAAAGCAATGAAAACATCAAAAGCGCATACTTTGTGATATCTCCTCTTGTAGCAAACACAGACAGCTCAAAATTTCACTGGATGTGTTGAAGACCAAGACCCACAAATGTGATGTGAAATGGTTTTTCTCCCATGTTGCGTTTAAGAGAAAACAGCAAATGCTCGTTTTAGGCCAAAATGCATTGAAAGCAATGAAAACAACAAAAGCGCATACTTTGTGATATCTCCTCTTGTAGCAAACACAGACAGCTCAAAATTTCACTGGATGTGTTGAAGACCAAGACCCACAAATGTGATGTGAAATGGTTTTTCTCCCATGTTGCGTTTAAGAGAAAACAGCAAATGCAAGTTTTAGGCCAAAATGCATTGAAAGCAATGGAAATAACAAAAGCGCATACTTTGTGATATCTCCTCTTATAGCAAACACAGACAGCTCAAAATTTCACTGGATGTGTTGAAGACCAAGACCCACAAATCTGATGTGAAATGGTTTTTCTCCCATGTTGCGTTTAAGAGAAAACAGCAAATGCTCGTTTTATGCCAAAATGCATTGAAAGCAATGAAAACATCAAAAGCGCATACTTTGTGATATCTCCTCTTGTAGCAAACACAGACAGCTCAAAATTTCACTGGATGTGTTGAAGACCAAGACCCACAAACGTGATGTGAAATGGTTTTTCTCCCATGTTGCGTTTAAGAGAAAACAGCAAATGCACGTTTTAGGCCAAAATGCATTGAAAGCAATGGAAATAACAAAAGTCCATACTTTGTGATATCTCCTCTTGTAGCAAACACAGACAGCTCAAAATTGCACTGGATGTGTTGAAGACCAAGACCCACAAATGTGATGTGAAATGGTTTTTCTCCCATGTTGCGTTTAAGAGAAAACAGCAAATGCACGTTTTAGGCCAAAATGCATTGAAAGCAATGAAAACAACAAAAGCGCATACTTTGTGATATCTCCTCTTGTAGCAAACACAGACAGCTCAAAATTTCACTGGATGTGTTGAAGACCAAGACCCACAAATGTGATGTGAAATGGTTTTTCTCCCATGTTGCGTTTAAGAGAAAACAGCAAATGCACGTTTTAGGCCAAAATGCATTGAAAGCAATGGAAACAACAAAAGTGCATACTTTGTGATATCTCCTCTTGTAGCAAACACAGACAGCTCAAAATTTCACTGGATGTGTTTAAGACAAAGACCCACAAATGTGATGTGAAATGGTTTTTCTCCCATATTGCGTTTAAGAGAAAACAGCAAATGCACGTTTTAGGCCAAAATGCATTGAAAGCAATGGAAATAACAAAAGCGCATACTTTGTGATATCTCCTCTTGTAGCAAACACGGACAGCTCAAAATTTCACTGGATGTGTTGAAGACCAAGACCCACAAATGTGATGTGAAATGGTTTTTCTCCCATGTTGCTTTTAAGAGAAAACAGCAAATGCAAGTTTTAGGCCAAAATGCATTGAAAGCAATGGAAATAACAAAAGTACATTCTTTGTGATATCTCCTCTTGTAGCAAATACAGACAGCTCAAAATTGCACTGGATGTGTTGAAGACCAAGACCCACAAATATGATGTGAAAAGGTTTTTCTCCCATGTTGCGTTTAAGAGAAAACAGCAAATGCACGTTTTAGGCCAAAATGCATTGAAAGCAATGGAAACAACAAAAGCGCATACTTTGTGATATCTCCTCTTGTAGCAAACACAGACAGCTCAAAATTTCACTGGATGTGTTGAAGACCAAGACCCACAAATGTGATGTGAAATGGTTTTTCTCCCATGTTGCGTTTAAGAGAAAACAGCAAATGCACGTTTTAGGCCAAAATGCATTGAAAGCAATGGAAATAACAAAAGCGCATACTTTGTGATATCTCCTCTTGTAGCAAACACAGACAGCTCAAAATTTCACTGGATGTGTTGAAGACCAAGACCCACAAATGTGATGTGAAATGGTTTTTCTCCCATGTTGCGTTTAAGAGAAAACAGCAAATGCTCGTTTTAGGCCAAAATGCATTGAAAGCAATGAAAACAACAAAAGCGCATACTTTGTGATATCTCCTCTTGTAGCAAACACAGACAGCTCAAAATTTCACTGGATGTGTTGAAGACCAAGACCCACAAATGTGATGTGAAATGGTTTTTCTCCCATGTTGCGTTTAAGAGAAAACAGCAAATGCAAGTTTTAGGCCAAAATGCATTGAAAGCAATGGAAATAACAAAAGCGCATACTTTGTGATATCTCCTCTTATAGCAAACACAGACAGCTCAAAATTTCACTGGATGTGTTGAAGACCAAGACCCACAAATGTGATGTGAAATGGTTTTTCTCCCATGTTGCGTTTAAGAGAAAACAGCAAATGCTCGTTTTATGCCAAAATGCATTGAAAGCAATGAAAACATCAAAAGCGCATACTTTGTGATATCTCCTCTTGTAGCAAACACAGACAGCTCAAAATTTCACTGGATGTGTTGAAGACCAAGACCCACAAACGTGATGTGAAATGGTTTTTCTCCCATGTTGCGTTTAAGAGAAAACAGCAAATGCACGTTTTAGGCCAAAATGCATTGAAAGCAATGGAAATAACAAAAGTCCATACTTTGTGATATCTCCTCTTGTAGCAAACACAGACAGCTCAAAATTGCACTGGATGTGTTGAAGACCAAGACCCACAAATGTGATGTGAAATGGTTTTTCTCCCATGTTGCGTTTAAGAGAAAACAGCAAATGCACGTTTTAGGCCAAAATGCATTGAAAGCAATGAAAACAACAAAAGCGCATACTTTGTGATATCTCCTCTTGTAGCAAACACAGACAGCTCAAAATTTCACTGGATGTGTTGAAGACCAAGACCCACAAATGTGATGTGAAATGGTTTTTCTCCCATGTTGCGTTTAAGAGAAAACAGCAAATGCACGTTTTAGGCCAAAATGCATTGAAAGCAATGGAAACAACAAAAGTGCATACTTTGTGATATCTCCTCTTGTAGCAAACACAGACAGCTCAAAATTTCACTGGATGTGTTTAAGACAAAGACCCACAAATGTGATGTGAAATGGTTTTTCTCCCATATTGCGTTTAAGAGAAAACAGCAAATGCACGTTTTAGGCCACAATGCATTGAAAGCAATGGAAATAACAAAAGTCCATACTTTGTGATATCTCCTCTTGTAGCAAATACAGACAGCTCAAAATTGCACTGGATGTGTTGAAGACCAAGACCCACAAATATGATGTGAAAAGGTTTTTCTCCCATGTTGCGTTTAAGAGAAAACAGCAAATGCACGTTTTAGGCCAAAATGCATTGAAAGCAATGGAAACAACAAAAGCGCATACTTTGTGATATCTCCTCTTGTAGCAAACACAGACAGCTCAAAATTTCACTGGATGTGTTGAAGACCAAGACCCACAAATGTGATGTGAAATGGTTTTTCTCCCATGTTGCGTTTAAGAGAAAACAGCAAATGCACGTTTTAGGCCAAAATGCATTGAAAGCAATGGAAATAACAAAAGCGCATACTTTGTGATATCTCCTCTTGTAGCAAACACGGACAGCTCAAAATTTCACTGGATGTGTTGAAGACCAAGACCCACAAATGTGATGTGAAATGGTTTTTCTCCCATGTTGCGTTTAAGAGAAAACAGCAAATGCACGTTTAAGGCCAAAATGCATTGAAAGCAATGGAAACAACAAAAGCGCATACTTTGTGATATCTCCTCTTGTAGCAAACACAGACAGCTCAAAATTTCACTGGATGTGTTGAAGACCAAGACCCACAAATGTGATGTGAAATGGTTTTTCTCCCATGTTGCGTTTAAGAGAAAACAGCAAGTGCTCGTTTTAGGCCAAAATGCATTGAAAGCAATGAAAACAACAAAAGCGCATACTTTGTGATATCTCCTCTTGTAGCAAACACAGACAGCTCAAAATTTCACTGGATGTGTTGAAGACCAAGACCCACAAATGTGATGTGAAATGGTTTTTCTCCCATGTTGCGTTTAAGAGAAAACAGCAAATGCTCGTTTTAGGCCAAAATGCATTGAAAGCAATGAAAACAACAAAAGCGCATACTTTGTGATATCTCCTCTTGTAGCAAACACAGACAGCTCAAAATTTCACTGGATGTGTTGAAGACCAAGACCCACAAATGTGATGTGAAATGGTTTTTCTCCCATGTTGCGTTTAAGAGAAAACAGCAAATGCAAGTTTTAGGCCAAAATGCATTGAAAGCAATGGAAATAACAAAAGCGCATACTTTGTGATATCTCCTCTTATAGCAAACACAGACAGCTCAAAATTTCACTGGATGTGTTGAAGACCAAGACCCACAAATGTGATGTGAAATGGTTTTTCTCCCATGTTGCGTTTAAGAGAAAACAGCAAATGCTCGTTTTATGCCAAAATGCATTGAAAGCAATGAAAACATCAAAAGCGCATACTTTGTGATATCTCCTCTTGTAGCAAACACAGACAGCTCAAAATTTCACTGGATGTGTTGAAGACCAAGACCCACAAACGTGATGTGAAATGGTTTTTCTCCCATGTTGCGTTTAAGAGAAAACAGCAAATGCACGTTTTAGGCCAAAATGCATTGAAAGCAATGGAAATAACAAAAGTCCATACTTTGTGATATCTCCTCTTGTAGCAAACACAGACAGCTCAAAATTGCACTGGATGTGTTGAAGACCAAGACCCACAAATGTGATGTGAAATGGTTTTTCTCCCATGTTGCGTTTAAGAGAAAACAGCAAATGCACGTTTTAGGCCAAAATGCATTGAAAGCAATGAAAACAACAAAAGCGCATACTTTGTGATATCTCCTCTTGTAGCAAACACAGACAGCTCAAAATTTCACTGGATGTGTTGAAGACCAAGACCCACAAATGTGATGTGAAATGGTTTTTCTCCCATGTTGCGTTTAAGAGAAAACAGCAAATGCACGTTTTAGGCCAAAATGCATTGAAAGCAATGGAAATAACAAAAGCGCATACTTTGTGATATCTCCTCTTGTAGCAATCACGGAGAGCTCAAAATTTCACTGGATGTGTTGAAGACCAAGACCCACAAATGTGATGTGAAATGGTTTTTCTCCCATGTTGCGTTTAAGAGAAAACAGCAAATGCAAGTTTTAGGCCAAAATGCTTTGAAAGCAATGAAAACAACAAAAGTGCATACTTTGTGATATCTCCTCTTGTAGCAAACACAGACAGCTCAAAATTTCACTGGATGTGTTGAAGACCAAGACCCACAAATGTGATGTGAAATGGTTTTTCTCCCATGTTGCGTTTAAGAGAAAACAGCAAATGCACATTTTAGGCCAAAATGCATTGAAAGCAATGGAAACAACAAAAGCGCATACTTTGTGATATCTCCTCTTGTAGCAAACACAGACAGCTCAAAATTACACTGGATGTGTTGAAGACCAAGACCCACAAATGTGATGTGAAATGGTTTTTCTCCCATGTTGCATTTAAGAGAAAACAGCAAATGCACGTTTTAGGCCAAAATGCATTGAAAGCAATGAAAACAACAAAAGCGCATACTTTGTGATATCTCCTCTTGTAGCAAACACAGACAGCTCAAAATTTCACTGGATGTGTTGAAGACCAAGACCCACAAATGTGATGTGAAATGGTTTTTCTCCCATGTTGCGTTTAAGAGAAAACAGCAAATGCACGTTTTAGGCCAAAATGCATTGAAAGCAATGGAAACAACAAAAGCGCATACTTTGTGTTATCTCCTCTTGTAGCAAAATTTCACTGGATGTGTTGAAGACCAAAACCCACAAATGTGATGTGAAATGGTTTTTCTCCCATGTTGCGTTTAAGAGAAAACAGCAAATGCACGTTTTAGGCCAAAATGCATTGAAAGCAATGGAAATAACAAAAGCGCATACTTTGTGATATCTCCTCTTGTAGCAAACACGGACAGCTCAAAATTTAACTGGATGTGTTGAAGACCAAGACCCACAAATGTGTTGTGAAATGGTTTTTCTCCCATGTTGCGTTTAAGAGAAAACAGCAAATGCACGTTTTAGGCCAAAATGCATTGAAAGCAATGGAAATAACAAAAGCGCATACTTTGTGATATCTCCTCTTGTAGCAATCACGGAGAGCTCAAAATTTCACTGGATGTGTTGAAGACCAAGACCCACAAATGTGATGTGAAATGGTTTTTCTCCCATGTTGCGTTTAAGAGAAAACAGCAAATGCAAGTTTTAGGCCAAAATGCTTTGAAAGCAATGAAAACAACAAAAGCGCATACTTTGTGATATCTCCTCTTGTAGCAAACACAGACAGCTCAAAATTTCACTGGATGTGTTGAAGACCAAGACCCACAAATGTGATGTGAAATGGTTTTTCTCCCATGTTGCGTTTAAGAGAAAACAGCAAATGCACATTTTAGGCCAAAATGCATTGAAAGCAATGGAAACAACAAAAGCGCATACTTTGTGATATCTCCTCTTGTAGCAAACACAGACAGCTCAAAATTGCACTGGATGTGTTGAAGACCAAGACCCACAAATGTGATGTGAAATGGTTTTTCTCCCATGTTGCATTTAAGAGAAAACAGCAAATGCACGTTTTAGGCCAAAATGCATTGAAAGCAATGAAAACAAAAAAAAGGGCATACTTTGTGATATCTCCTCTTGTAGCAAACACAGACAGCTCAAAATTTCACTGGATGTGTTGAAGACCAAGAGCCACAAATGTGATGTGAAATGGTTTTTCTCCCATGTTGCGTTTAAGAGAAAACAGCAAATGCACGTTTTAGGCCAAAATGCATTGAAAGCAATGGAAACAACAAAAGCGCATACTTTGTGATATCTCCTCTTGTAGCAAACACAGACAGCTCAAAATTTCACTGGATGTGTTGAAGACCAAGACCCACAAATGTGATGTGAAATGGTTTTTCTCCCATGTTGCGTTTAAGAGAAAACAGCAAATGCACGTTTTAGGCCAAAATGCATTGAAAGCAATGGAAACAACAAAAGCGCATACTTTGTGTTATCTCCTCTTGTAGCAAAATTTCACTGGATGTGTTGAAGACCAAAACCCACAACTGTGATGTGAAATGGTTTTTCTCCCATGTTGCGTTTAAGAGAAAACAGCAAATGCACGTTTTAGGCCAAAATGCATTGAAAGCAATGGAAATAACAAAAGCGCATACTTTGTGATATCTCCTCTTGTAGCAAACACGGACAGCTCAAAATTTCACTGGATGTGTTGAAGACCAAGACCCACAAATGTGATGTGAAATGGTTTTTCTCCCATGTTGCGTTTAAGAGAAAACAGCAAATGCACGTTTAAGGCCAAAATGCATTGAAAGCAATGAAAACAACAAAAGCGCATACTTTGTGATATCTCCTCTTGTAGCAAACACAGACAGCTCAAAATTTCACTGGATGTGTTGAAGACCAAGACCCACAAATGTGATGTGAAATGGTTTTTCTCCCATGTTGCGTTTAAGAGAAAACAGCAAGTGCTCGTTTTAGGCCAAAATGCATTGAAAGCAATGAAAACAACAAAAGCGCATACTTTGTGATATCTCCTCTTGTAGCAAACACAGACAGCTCAAAATTTCACTGGATGTGTTGAAGACCAAGACCCACAAATGTGATGTGAAATGGTTTTTCTCCCATGTTGCGTTTAAGAGAAAACAGCAAATGCTCGTTTTAGGCCAAAATGCATTGAAAGCAATGAAAACAACAAAAGCGCATACTTTGTGATATCTCCTCTTGTAGCAAACACAGACAGCTCAAAATTTCACTGGATGTGTTGAAGACCAAGACCCACAAATGTGATGTGAAATGGTTTTTCTCCCATGTTGCGTTTAAGAGAAAACAGCAAATGCAAGTTTTAGGCCAAAATGCATTGAAAGCAATGGAAATAACAAAAGCGCATACTTTGTGATATCTCCTCTTATAGCAAACACAGACAGCTCAAAATTTCACTGGATGTGTTGAAGACCAAGACCCACAAATGTGATGTGAAATGGTTTTTCTCCCATGTTGCGTTTAAGAGAAAACAGCAAATGCTCGTTTTATGCCAAAATGCATTGAAAGCAATGAAAACATCAAAAGCGCATACTTTGTGATATCTCCTCTTGTAGCAAACACAGACAGCTCAAAATTTCACTGGATGTGTTGAAGACCAAGACCCACAAATGTGATGTGAAATGGTTTTTCTCCCATGTTGCGTTTAAGAGAAAACAGCAAATGCTCGTTTTATGCCAAAATGCATTGAAAGCAATGAAAACAACAAAAGCGCATACTTTGTGATATCTCCTCTTGTAGCAAACACAGACAGCTCAAAATTTCACTGGATGTGTTGAAGACCAAGACCCACAAATGTGATGTGAAATGGTTTTTCTCCCATGTTGCGTTTAAGAGAAAACAGCAAATGCAAGTTTTAGGCCAAAATGCATTGAAAGCAATGGAAATAACAAAAGCGCATACTTTGTGATATCTCCTCTTATAGCAAACACAGACAGCTCAAAATTTCACTGGATGTGTTGAAGACCAAGACCCACAAATCTGATGTGAAATGGTTTTTCTCCCATGTTGCGTTTAAGAGAAAACAGCAAATGCTCGTTTTATGCCAAAATGCATTGAAAGCAATGAAAACATCAAAAGCGCATACTTTGTGATATCTCCTCTTGTAGCAAACACAGACAGCTCAAAATTTCACTGGATGTGTTGAAGACCAAGACCCACAAACGTGATGTGAAATGGTTTTTCTCCCATGTTGCGTTTAAGAGAAAACAGCAAATGCACGTTTTAGGCCAAAATGCATTGAAAGCAATGGAAATAACAAAAGTCCATACTTTGTGATATCTCCTCTTGTAGCAAACACAGACAGTTCAAAATTGCACTGGATGTGTTGAAGACCAAGACCCACAAATGTGATGTGAAATGGTTTTTCTCCCATGTTGCGTTTAAGAGAAAACAGCAAATGCACGTTTTAGGCCAAAATGCATTGAAAGCAATGAAAACAACAAAAGCGCATACTTTGTGATATCTCCTCTTGTAGCAAACACAGACAGCTCAAAATTTCACTGGATGTGTTGAAGACCAAGACCCACAAATGTGATGTGAAATGGTTTTTCTCCCATGTTGCGTTTAAGAGAAAACAGCAAATGCACGTTTTAGGCCAAAATGCATTGAAAGCAATGGAAACAACAAAAGTGCATACTTTGTGATATCTCCTCTTGTAGCAAACACAGACAGCTCAAAATTTCACTGGATGTGTTTAAGACAAAGACCCACAAATGTGATGTGAAATGGTTTTTCTCCCATATTGCGTTTAAGAGAAAACAGCAAATGCACGTTTTAGGCCAAAATGCATTGAAAGCAATGGAAATAACAAAAGCGCATACTTTGTGATATCTCCTCTTGTAGCAAACACGGACAGCTCAAAATTTCACTGGATGTGTTGAAGACCAAGACCCACAAATGTGATGTGAAATGGTTTTTCTCCCATGTTGCTTTTAAGAGAAAACAGCAAATGCAAGTTTTAGGCCAAAATGCATTGAAAGCAATGGAAATAACAAAAGTACATACTTTGTGATATCTCCTCTTGTAGCAAATACAGACAGCTCAAAATTGCACTGGATGTGTTGAAGACCAAGACCCACAAATATGATGTGAAAAGGTTTTTCTCCCATGTTGCGTTTAAGAGAAAACAGCAAATGCACGTTTTAGGCCAAAATGCATTGAAAGCAATGGAAACAACAAAAGCGCATACTTTGTGATATCTCCTCTTGTAGCAAACACAGACAGCTCAAAATTTATTCCGAATGTTTTGAAGAACAAGACCCACAAATGTGATGTGAAATTGTTTTTCTCCCATGTTGCATTTAAGAGAAAACAGCAAATGCTCGTTTTAGGCCAACATGCATTGAAAGCAATGGAAACATCAAAAGCGCCTACTTTATGATATCTTCTCTTGTAGCAAACACAGACAGCTCATAATTTCACCGAATGTGTTGAAGTGTAAGACCCACAAATGTGATGTGAAATGGTTTTTCTCCCATGATGCGTTTAAGAGAAAACAGCAAATGCTCGTTTTAGGCCAAAATGCATTGAAAGCAATGGAAACAACAAAAGTGCATACTTTGTGATATCTCCTCTTGTAGCAAACACAGACAGCTCAAAATTTCACCGAATGTGTTGAAGTGCAAGACCCACAAATGTGATGTGAAATGGTTTTTCTCCCATGTTGCATTTAAGAGAAAACAGCAAATGCTCATTTTAGGCCAAAATGCATTGAAAGCAATGGAAACAACAAAAGCGCATACTTTGTGATATCTCCTCTTGTAACAAACACAGACAGCTCAAAATTTCACCGAATGTGTTGAAGAACAAGACCCACAAATGTGATGTGAAATGGTTTTACTCCGATATTGCGTTTTAGAGAAAACAGCAAATGCCCGTTTTAGGCCAAAATGCATTGAAAGCAATGGAAACAACAAAAGCGCATACTTTGTGATATCTCCTCTTGTAGCAAACACAGACAGCTCAAAATTTCACCGAATGTGTTGAAGTGCAAGACCCACAAATGTGATGTGAAATGGTTTTTCTCCAATGTTGCATTTAAGAGAAAACAGCAAATGCTCATTTTAGGCCAAAATGCATTGAAAGCAATGGAAACAACAAAAGCGCCTACTTTATGATATCTTCTCTTGTAGCAAACACAGACAGCTCATAATTTCACTGAATGTGTTGAAGTGTAAGACCCACAAATGTGATGTGAAATGGTTTTTCTCCCATGTTGCGTTTAAGAGAAAACAGCAAATGCAAGTTTTAGGCCAAAATGCATTGAAAGCAATGGAAACAACAAAAGTGCATACTTTGTGATATCTCCTTTTGTAGCAAACACAGACAGCTCAAAATTTCACCATATGTGTTGAAGAACAAGACCCACAAATGTGATGTGAAATGGTTTTACTCTGATATTGCGTTTAAGAGAAAACAGCAAATGCCCGTTTTAGGCCAAAATGCATTGAAAGCAATGGAAACAACAAAAGCGCATACTTTGTGATATCTTCTCTTGTAGCAAACACAGACAGCTCAAAATTTCACCAAATGTGTTGAAGACCAAGACCCACAAATGTGAAGTGAAATGGTTTTTCTCCCATGTTGCATTTCAGAGAAAACAGCAAATGCTCGTTTTAGGCCAAAATGCATTGAAAGCAATGGAAACAACAAAAGCGCATACTTTGTGATATCTCCTCTTGAAGCAAACAAAGACAGCTCAAAATTTCATCGAATGTGTTGAAGACCAAGACCCTCAAATGTGATGTGAAATGGTTTTTCTCCGATATTGCGTTTAAGAGAAAACAGCAAATGCCCGTTTTAGGCCAAAATGCATTGAAAGCAATGGAAACAACAAAAGCGCATACTTTGTGATATCTCCTGTTGTAGCAAACACAGACAGCTCAAAATTTCACCGAATGTGTTGAAGTGCAAGACCCACAAATGTGATGTGAAATGGTTTTTCTCCCATGTTGCATTTAAGAGAAAACAGCAAATGCTCGTTTTAGGCCAAAATGCATTGAAAGCAATGGAAACAACAAAAGCGCATACTTTGTGATATCTCCTCTTGTAACAAACACAGACAGCTCAAAATTTAACCGAATGTGTTGAAGACCAAGACCCACAAATGTGATGTGAAATGGTTTTTCTCCCATATTGCGTTTAAGAGAAAACAGCAAATGCTCGTTTTAGGCCAAAATGCATTGAAAGCAATGGAAACAACAAAAAAGCTTACTTTGTGATATCTTCTCTTGTAGCAAACACAGACAGCTCAAAATTTCACCAAATGTGTTGAAGACCAAGACCCACAAATGTGAAGTGAAATGGTTTTTCTCCCATGTTGCATTTAAGAGAAAACAGCAAATGCTCGTTTTAGGCCATAATGCATTGAAAGCAATGGAAACAACAAAAGCGCATACTTTGTGATATCTCCTCTTGTAGCAAACACAGACAGCTCAAAATTTATTCCGAATGTTTTGAAGAACAAGACCCACAAATGTGATGTGAAATTGTTTTTCTCCCATGTTGCATTTAAGAGAAAACAGCAAATGCTCGTTTTAGGCCAACATGCATTGAAAGCAATGGAAACATCAAAAGCGCCTACTTTATGATATCTTCTCTTGTAGCAAACACAGACAGCTCATAATTTCACCGAATGTGTTGAAGTGTAAGACCCACAAATGTGATGTGAAATGGTTTTTCTCCCATGATGCGTTTAAGAGAAAACAGCAAATGCTCGTTTTAGGCCAAAATGCATTGAAAGCAATGGAAACAACAAAAGTGCATACTTTGTGATATCTCCTCTTGTAGCAAACACAGACAGCTCAAAATTTCACCGAATGTGTTGAAGTGCAAGACCCACAAATGTGATGTGAAATGGTTTTTCTCCCATGTTGCATTTAAGAGAAAACAGCAAATGCTCATTTTAGGCCAAAATGCATTGAAAGCAATGGAAACAACAAAAGCGCATACTTTGTGATATCTCCTCTTGTAACAAACACAGACAGCTCAAAATTTCACCGAATGTGTTGAAGAACAAGACCCACAAATGTGATGTGAAATGGTTTTACTCCGATATTGCGTTTTAGAGAAAACAGCAAATGCCCGTTTTAGGCCAAAATGCATTGAAAGCAATGGAAACAACAAAAGCGCATACTTTGTGATATCTCCTCTTGTAGCAAACACAGACAGCTCAAAATTTCACCGAATGTGTTGAAGTGCAAGACCCACAAATGTGATGTGAAATGGTTTTTCTCCAATGTTGCATTTAAGAGAAAACAGCAAATGCTCATTTTAGGCCAAAATGCATTGAAAGCAATGGAAACAACAAAAGCGCCTACTTTATGATATCTTCT
>JAUIMM010003330.1:0-29167 GCA_031769625.1 Taudactylus pleione | reverse complement strand
TACATAGTATATAATATGGTGGTATAGAGGTACATAGTATTAGAATATGGTGTGTAGAGGTACATCATCTAGAATATGGTGTATAGTATTGCATAGTCTAGAATATGGTGTATAGTGTACAAAGAATATGATGTATAGCGGTACAAAGTATAGAATGTGCTGTAGAGCTGAATAGTGGTAGATAGTATAGAATATGGTGTATAGTGGTACATAGTATAGAATGTGGTGTAGAGCTGTATAGTGGGTACATAGTAAAGAATGTTGTGTATAGTGCTACATACTATAGAATATGGTGTATAGAAGTACTTAGTATAGATGTGGTCTACAGTAGTATATAGTATAGAATATGGTGTAGAGCTGTACAGTTGTACATAGTATAGAATGTGGTATAGAGCTGTATAGTGGTACATAGCATAGAATATAGTGTAGATGTTTATAGTGGTACATAGCGTAGAATATGGTGTATAGTGGTAAATAGTATAGAATATGGTGTAGAGCTGTATAGTGCTTCATAGTATAGAATATGCTGTATAGTGGTATATACATAGTACAGGATATGGGTAGAGCTGTATAGTTGTATATCGTATAGAATATGGTGTTTAGTGGTACATTGTATATAATATGGTTAATAGTGATATATAGTATAGAATATGGTGATTAGAGGTATATAGTATAGATTATGGTGTATAGTGGAACATAGTATAGAATGTGGTGAAGAGATGTATAATGGTACATAGTATAGGGATGTGGTGTATAGTAGTACATAGTCTAGAATGTGGTGTATAGTGGTATATAGTATAGAATGTGGTGTAGAGCTGAATAGTGGTACATCGTATAGAATATGGTGTATAGTGGTACATAGTATAGAATATGGTGTATAGAGGTACATAGTATAGAATATGTGTATAGTGGGTACATAGTATAGAATGTGGTGTATAGTGGTACAAAGTGGTACATAGTATAGAATGTGGTGTAGTGGTACATAGTATAGAATGTGGTGTATAGTGTGAATAGTGGGAATGGTGTAGAGCTGTATAGTGGTACATAGTATAGAATGTGGTGTATAGCAGTACATCGTATAGAATACGGTGTAGAGCTGTGTAGTGGTACATAGTATAGAATGTGGTGTAGAGCTGTATAATGGTACATAGTATAGAATATGGTGTTATAGAGGAACATAGTATAGAATGTGGTGTAGAGATGTATAGTGGTACATAGTAATAGAATATGGTGTATTGTGGTACATTGTACAGAATATTGTGTATAGAGTACATAGTATAGAATATGGTGTATTGTGGTACATTGTACAGATATGGTGTATAGTGGTATATAGTATAGAATATGGTGTATAGAGGTACATAGTATAGAATATGGTGTATAGAGGTACATATTATAGAATATGGCGTATAGTGCTACATAGTATAGAATGTGTTGTATAGTGGTACATAGTATAAAATATGGTGTATAGTGGTATATAGTATAGAATATGGTATATAGTGGTAAATACTATAGAATATGGTGTATTGTGGTACATAGTATAGAATATGCTGAATAGTGGGTACACAGTATAGAATATGGTTTAAAGAGGTACATAGTATAGAATATGGTGTATAGTGGTACATAGTATAGAATATGGTGTATAGTGCTACATAGTATAGAATGTGGTGTATAGTGGTACATAGTATAAATTATGGTGTATTGAGGTACATAGTATAGAATATGGTATATAGTGGTAATTAGTCTAGAATGTGGTGTATAGTGGTATATAGAATATGGTGTATAGTGGTACATAGTATAGAATGTGGTGTAGGAGCTGTATAGTGGTAAATAGTATAGAATATGGTGTATAGTGGTACATAGTATAGAATATGGTGTAAAGTATTACATAGTATAGAATGTGGTGTTGAGCTGTATAATGGTACATAGTATAGAATGTGGTGTATAGTGGTACATAGTACTAGAATGGGATTTAGAGCTGTATAATAGTACATAGTATAGAATATGGTGTATAGTGGTACATAGTATAGAATGTTTTGTATAGTGGTATATAGTATAGAATATGGTGTAGAGCTATATAGTGGTTCATAGTATAGAAAATGGTGTATAGTAGTACATAGTATAGAATATGGGGTGAGCTATATAGTTGTTTATAGTATTGTATATGGTTTATAGTGGTACATAGTATAGAATATGGTGTATAGTGGTATATAGTATAGAATATGGTGTATAGAGGTACATAGTATAGAATATGTGTATATATCTTACATAGTATAGAATATTGTGTAGAGCTGTATAGTGAAACATAGAATAGAATATGGTGTAGAGCTGTATAGTGGTACATAGTAAACAATATGGTGTATAGTGGTATATAGTATAGAATATGGTGTATAGCTGTACAGTGGTGCATAGTATAGAGTATTATGTATAGTGATACATAGCATAGAATATGGTGAAGAGATGTATAGTGGTACGTAGTATAGAATATGGTGTATAGTGCTACATTGTATAGAATATGGTATATAGTGGTATATAGTACAGAATGTGGTGTAGAGTTGTATAGTGGTACATAGTATAGAATATGGTGTATAGTGGTACATAGTATAGAATGTGGTGTAAAGTGGTACATAGTATAGAATATGGTGTATAGTGGTATATAATATAGAATATGATGTAGAGCTGTATTGTGGTACATAGTATAGAATATGGTGTATAGTGGTATATAGTATAGAATATGGTGTATAGCACATAGTATAGAATAAGGTGTAATGGTACATGGTATAGAATATGGGTTAGAGCTGTATAGTGGTATATAGTATAGAATATGGTGTATAGTGGTACATAGTATAGAATATGGTGTATAGAGGTACATAGTATAGAATATGGTGTACAGTGGTACATAGTATAGAATATGGTGTATAGTGGTACATAGTATAGAATATGGTGTATAGTGGTACATAGTATATTGTGTATTGTGGTACATTGTATAGAATGTGGTGTAGAGCTGTATAGTTGTTCATAGTATAGAATATGGTGTATAGTGTTACATAGTATAGAATGTGATGAAGAGCTGTATAGTGGTACATAGTATAGAATATGTTGTATAGTGGTACATAGTATAGAATGTGGTGAAGAGCTGTATAATGGTACATAGTATAAAATATGGTGTAGTGGTGTACAGTGGTACGTAGAATAGTATGTGGTTTATAGTGTCACATAGTATAGAATATGGTGTATAGTGGTACATAGTATAGAATGTGGTGTATAGTAGTATATAGTATAGAATATGGTGTAGAGCTGTATAGTGGTACATAGTATAGAATGTGGTACAGAGCTGTATAGTGGTACATGGCATAGAATATGGGGTAGAGCTGTATAGTGGTACATAGTATAGAATATGGTGTATAGTGGTACATAGTACAGAATACGGTGTAGAGCTGTATAGTGGTACTTAGTATAGAATGTGGTGTAGAGCTGTATAGTGGTACATAGTATAGAATATGGTGTATAGTGGTACATAGTATAGAATATGGTTTATAGTAGTACATAGTATAGAATATGATGTAGAGCTGTATAGTGGTACATAGTATAGAATATGTTGTAGTGTTGTATAGTGGTACATAGTATAGAATATGGTGTAGAGCTGTATTGTGGTACATAGTATAGAATATGGTGTATAGATGTACATAGTATAGAATATGGTGTAAAGTGGTACATAGTATGGAATACGGTGTATTGTGGTACATTGTATAGAATATGGTGTATAGAGGTACAAAGTATAGAATATGGTGTATAGTGGTACATAGTATAGAATATGGTGTATAGAGGTACATAGTATAGAATGTGGTGTAGAGCTGTATAGTGCTAAATAGTATGGAATATGTTGTATAGTGGTACATAGTATAGATTGTGGTGTAAAGCTGTATAATGGTACATAGTATAGAAAGTGGTGTATAGTGGTACATAGAATAGAATATGGTGTATAGTGTTACATAGTATAAAATATGGTGTATAGTGGTACATAGTATGGAATACAGTGTATAGTGGTACATAGTATAGAATATGGTGTATAGTGGTACATAGTATAGAATATGGTGTATAGTGGTACATAGTATGGAATACAGTGTATAGTGGTACATAGTATAGAATATGGTGTATTGTGGTACATTGTATAGAATATGGTGTATAGTGGTACATAGTATAGAATTTGGTGTAGAGCTACAAAGTGGTACATAGTATAGAATGTGGTGTAGAGCTGTATAGTGGTACATAGTATAGAATATGGAGTATAGTGGTACATAGTATAGAATGTGTTGTAGAGCTGTACAGTGGTAGATAGTATAGAATATAGTGTATGGTGGTACATAGTATAGAATATGGTGTATAGTGGTACATAGTGTAGAATGTGGTCTATAGTAGTATATAGTATAGAATATGGTGTAGAGCTGTATAGTGGTACATAGTATAGAATGTGGTACAGAGCTGTATAGTGTTACATGGCATAGAATATGGGGTAGAGCTGTTTAGTGGTATATAGTATAGAATATGGTGTAAATTGGTACATAGTCTAGAATATGTTGTATAGAGGTACATAGTATAGAATATGGTGTATAGAGGTACATAGTATAGAATATGGTGTATAGTGGTTCATAGTATAGAATGTGATGTAGAGCTGTATAGTGGTACATAGTATAGAATATGATGTATAGTGGTACATAGTATAGAATGTGGTGTAGAGCTGTCTAATGGTACATAGTATTGAATTTGGTATAGAACTGTATAGTGGTACATAGTATAGAATATGGTGTATAGTGGTACATAGTATAGAATATGGTGTATAGTGGTATATAGTATAGAATATGGTGTATAGTGGTACACAGTATAGAATATGGTGTATAGTGGTACATAGTATAGAATATGGTGTATAGTGGTAAATAGAATAGAATGTGGTGTATAGTGGTACATAGTATAGAATATGGTGTATAGTGGTACATAGTTTAGAATATGGTGTATAGTGGTACATAGCATAGAATGTGGTGTATAGTGGTACATAGTATAGAACATGGTGTAGAGCTGTATAGTGGTAAATAGTATAGAATATGGTGTAAAGTGGTACATAGTCTAGAGTAAGTTGTATAGAGGTTTAGAGTATAGAATATGGTGTATAGAGGTACATAGTATAGAATGTGATGTAGAGCTGTATAGTGGTACATAGTATAGAATATGATGTATAGTGGTACATAGTATAGAATGTGGTGTAGAGCTGTATAATGGTACATAGTGTAGAATTTGGTATAGTGCTGTATGGTGGTACATAGTCTAGAATATGGTATGTAGAGGTACAGAGTATAGAATTTGGTGTAGAGCTGTATAGTGGTGCATAGTATAGAGTTTTGTGTAGAGTGATACATAGCATAGAATATGGTGTAGAGCTGTATAGTGGTGCAGAGTATAGAATATGGTGTATAGTGCTACATAGTACAGAATATGCTGTATAGTGGTATATAGTATAGAATTTGGTGTAGAGCTGTATAGTGGTACATAGTATAGAATGTGGTACAGAGCTGTATAGTGGTACATGGCATAGAATATGGGGTAGAGCTGTTAAGTGGTATATAGAATAGATATGGTGTAAAGTGGTACATAGTCTAGAATATGTTGTATAGTGGTATATAGTATAGAATATGGTGTGTAGTGGTACATAGTATAGAATATGGTGTATAGTGGTACATAGTATAGAATGTTGTATATAGTGGTACATAGTATAGAATATGGTGTATAGTGGTATATAGTATAGGACATGGAGTAGAGCTGAATATTGGTACATAGTATTAAAATAATGGTGTAGATCTGTATAGTGGTACATAGATAGGAATGTGGTGTATAGTGGTACATAGTATAGAATGTTGTTTATAGTGGTACATAGTAGAGAATATGGTGTAGAGCTGTATAGTGGTACATAGTATAGAATATGGTGTAGTGTTGTAAAGTGGTACATACTCAAGAATATGGTGTAGAGCTGTTTGTGGTACATATATAAGAATATGGGTGTATCAGTGGTACATAGTATAGAATATGGTATATAGAGGTACATAGTATAGAATTGGTGTAGAGCCGTATAGTGGTGCGGAGTGTAGAATATGGTGTATAGTGCTACATAGTATAGAATGTGGTGTATAGTAGTACATAGTATAGAATAAGGTGTAGAGCTGTTTAGTGGTACATAGTATAGAATGTGGTGTAGAGCTGTATAGTGGTACATAGTATAAAATATGGTGTATAGGTGGTACATAGCATAGAATATGGTGTATAGTAGTACATAGTATAGATTAAGGTGTAGAGCTGTGTAGTGGAACATAGTATAGAATGTGGTGTAGAGCTGTATAGTGGTACATAGTATAGAATATGGGTGTATAGTGTGTACATAGTATAGAATATGTTGTATAGAGGTACATAGTATAGAATATGGGGTAGAGTGGTACATAGTATAGAATGTTGTGTATAGTGGTACATAGTATAGAATATGGTGTATTGTGGTACATTGTATAGAATATGGTATATAGAGGTACAAAGTAAAGAATATGGTGTATAGTGGTACATAGTATAGAATGTGGTGTATAGTGGTACATAGTATAGAATGTGGTGTATAGTGGTACAAAGTGAACATAGTATTGAATTTGGTGTAGTGGTACATAGTATAGAATGTGGTGTATAGTGGTGAATGGTGTAGAGCTGTATAGTGGTACATAGTATAGAATAAGTGGTGTATAGTGGTTAATGGTGTCGAGCTGTATAGTGGTACATAGCATAGAATGTGGTGTACAGTATTACATAGTACAGAATACGGTGTAGAGCTGTATACTGGTACATAGTATAGAATGTGGTGTAGAGCTGTATAGTGGTACATAGTATAGAATATGGTGTATAGTGGGTGAACATAGTATAGAATATGGTTTATAGTAGTACATAGTATAGAATATGATGTATAGCTGTATAGTGGTACATAGTATAGAATATGGTGTAGAGCTGTATTGTGGTACATAGTATAGAATATGGTGTATAGTGGTACATAGTATAGAATATGGTATATAGAGGTACATAGTATAGAATTTGGTGTAGAGCTGTATAGTGGTGCTTATTATAGAGTATTGTGTATAGTGATACATAGCATAGAATATGGTGTAGAGCTGTAAAGTTGTGCGGAGTATAGAATATGGTGTATAGTGCTACATAGTATAGAATATGGTGTATTGTGGTATATATTATAGAATGTGGTGTAGAGCTGTATAGTGGTACATAGTATAGAATATGGTGTATAGTGGTATATAGTATGGAATATTGTGTAAAGAGGTACATAGTATAGAATATGGTGTACAGTGGTACATAATATAGAATGTGGTGTATAGTGGTACATAGTGGTACATAGTATAGAATGTGGTGTAGAGGTACATAGTATAGAATGTGGTGTATAGTGGTTAATGGTGTAGAGCTGTATAGTGGTACATAGCATAGAATGTGGTGTACAGTATTACATAATACAGAATACGGTGTAGAGCTGTATAGTGGTACATAGGTATAGAATGTGGTGTAGAGCTGTATAAGTGGTACAGTAGTATAGAATATGGGTGTATAGTGGTAAATAGTATACAGCTCTTCACCACTATTCTATACTATGTACCACTATACAACATATTCTATACCTATGTACCACTATAACAGCTCTTCATCACATTCTATACTATGTAACACTATACACCATATTCTTTACTATGAACAACTATACAGCTCTACAACCACATTCTATACAATGTACCACAATACACAATATACTATGTACCACTATACACCATATTCTATACTATGTACCACTATACACCATATTCTATACTATGTACCACTGTACACCATATTCTATACTATGTACCTCTATACACCATATTCTATACTATGTACCACTATACACCATATTCTATACTATATACCACTATACAGCCTCTAACCCATATTCTATACCATGTACCATTACACCTATTCTATACTATGTGCTATACACCATATTCTATACTATATACCACTATACACCATATTCTATACTATGTACCACAATACAGCTCTACATCATATTCTATATTATATACCACTATACACCATATTCTATACTATGTACCACTTTACACCACATTCTATACTATGTACCACTATACACCATATTCTATACTATGTACCACTATACAACTCTACACCACATTCTGTACTATATACCACTATATACCATATTCTATACAATGTAGCACTATACACCATATTCTATACTACGTACCACTATACATCTCTTCACCATATTCTATGCTATGTATCACTATACATAATACTCTATACTATGCACCACTGTACAGCTATACACCATTTTCTATACTATGAACCACTATTATAGCTCTACAACATATTCTATACTATATACCACTATACACCATATTCTATCTATGTACCACTATTCACCTCTACACCATATTCTATACTGTGTACCACTCTAACAGCTGTATACCACTTTCAATACTATGTACCACTATACAGCTCTACACCCATATTCTTTACTATATGCTACTATTCACCACATTCTATACTTTGTAACCCTATTCACCATATTCTATAAAATGTAACACTATACACCACATTCTCTACTATGTACCATTATACAGCTCTACACCACACTATATACTATGTACCACTGTACACCATATTCTATACTATGTACCTCTATACACAACATTCTAGACTATGTACCACTATACACCATATTCTATACTATGTACCATTATACAGCTCTAAATCACATTCTATACTATGAACCACTATACACCACATTCTATACTATGTACTATTATACAGCTCAACACCACATTCTATACTACGTACCACTATACACCATATTCTATACTATGTACCACTATACAGCTCCTACACCACATTCTATACTATGTACCACTATACACCATATTCTATGTACCACTATACACCACATTCTAGACTATGTACCACTATACACCATATTCTAAACTACGTACCTCTATACACCATAATTTATACTATGTACACACTACACACCACAATTCTATACTATGTAGCACTATACACCATATTCTATACTATGTACCACTATACACCATATTCCTATACCATGTACTTCTATACAACATATTCTATACTGTGTACCACTATACACCATATTCTATACTATGTACCACATACACCATATCATATACTGTTTACCACTATATACCATATTCTCTACTATATACCACTATACACCATATTTTATACTATGTACCACTATACAACACATTCTATACTATGTAGCACTATACACCATATTCTATACTATGTACCACTATACACCAGATTCTATACTATGTACCACTATACAACATATTCTATACTATATACCACTATAACAGCTCTACCCCATAATCTTTACCATGTACCACTATACACCATATTCTAGTACTATGTATCATTTTACACCATATTCTATACTATGTATCACTATGCACCATATTCTATACTATGTACCACTATACTGCTCTACACCATATTTTATGCTATGTACCACAAACTATACACCATATTCTATACTATGTACCACTATACAGCTCAACACCATATTCTATACTATGTACCACTATACAACTCTACACTATATTCTATACTATGTACCACTATACACAACATTCTATACTTTTTCCCACTATACACCATTTCTTCTATACTATGTACCACTATACAGCTCTACACCATATTCTATACTATGTAACACTATACAACACTACACCATATTCTATACTATGTACTGAATATACAGCTCTACACCGTATTCTATACTATGTACTACTATACACCACATTCTATACTATGTACCACTACACCACATTCTATACTATGTACCACTATACAACACTACACCAAATTCAATACTATGTACATGTATACAGCTCTACACCACATTCTATACTATGTACCACTATACATCATATTCTATACTATGTACCACTATACAGCTCTACATCACATTCTATACTATGTACCACTGTACACCATATTCTAAACTTTGTACCTCTATACACCATATTCTATACTATGTACCTCTATACAACATATTCTAGACAATGTACCACTTTACACCATATCTATACTATATACCACTTAACAGCTCTACCACATATTCTATGCCATGTACCACTATACAGCTCTGTACAACATTCTATCACTATACACTACTATACACCACATACTATTCTATGCACCACTATACAGCTCTACACCATATTTTATACTATATACCAATATTCAGCTCTACACCATGTTCTATACTAATAATACTATACATCAGATTCTATACTATGTACCACTATAAACAACATTCTATACTATATACCACTGTACACCTTATTCTATACTAGGTATCACTATACACCACATTCTATACAATATACCACTATACAAGCTCTATACCACATTTTATACTAAATACTATTATACAGCTCTACACCACATTCTATACTATGTACCACTATACAACATATTCTATACTATGTACCAACTATACAGCTCTTCATCACATTCTATACTATGTACCACTATACACCATATTCTATACTATGAACCACTATACAGCTCTACACCACATTCTATACAATGGTACCACAATAAACCATATACTATGTACCAAGTATACACCATATTCTATACTATGTACCACAATACACCATATTCTATACTATGTACCTCTATACACCATATTCTATACTATGTAACACTATACACCATATTCCTATACTATATACCAGTATACAGCTCTACCCCATATTCTATACCATGTACCACTATACACCTTATTCTATACTATGTGCTATACACCATATTCTATACTATGTACCACTATACACCATAATTCTATACTATGTACCACAATACAGCTCTACATCATATTCTATATTATATACCACTATACACCATATTCTATACTATGTACCACTTACACACATTCTATACTATGTACCACTATACACCATATTCTATACTATGTACCACTATACACCATATTCTATACTATGTACCACTATACAGCTCTACACCACATTCTGTACTATATGCCACTATACACCATATTCTATACTATGTAGCACTATACACCATATTCTATACTATGTACCACTTAAACATCTCTACACCGTATTCTATGCTATGTATCACTATACACAATACTCTATACTATACACCACTGTACAGCTATACACCATATTCTATACTATATACCACTATACACGCTATTGTATACTATGTACCACTATACAGCTCTACACCATATTCTATTCTATGTACCACTATACAGCTCTACACCATATTCTAGACTATGTACCACTATAAACCATATTCTATACTATGTACATCTATACATACCATATTCTATACTATGTACCTCTGTACACCATATTCTATACTATATACCACTATGCACCATATTCTAAACTATGTACCACTATAAACCATATTCTATACTATAAACAACTATATAGCTCACCCCATATTCTATACTATGTACTACTATACACCATTTTCTATACTATGAACCACTATATAGCTCTACACCATATGCTATACTATATACCACTATACACCAATATTCTATACTATGTACCACTATTCACCATCTACACCATATTCTATACTATGTACCACTATACAGCTGTATACCACATTCTATACTATGTACCACTATACAGCTCTACACCATATTCTAATAACTATATACTACTATACACCACATTCTATACTATGTACCATTATACAGCTCTACACCACAATATATACTATGTACCACTATACAGCTCTACACCACATTCTATACTATGTACCACTGTACACTATATTCTATACTATGTACCACTATACACCACATTCTAGACTATGTACCACTATACAACCATATTCTATACTATGTACCATTATACAGCTCTAAATCACATTCTATACTATGCACCACTATACACCACATTCTATACTATGTACCATTATACAGCTCTACACCACATTCTATACTATACACCACTATACACCATATTCTATACTATGTACCACTATACAGCTTTACACCACATTCTATACTATGTACCACTATACACAACATTCTAGACTATGTACCACTATACCCCATATTCTATACTATGTACCTCTATACACCATAATTTATACTATGTACCACTACACATCACATTCTGTACTTTGTAGCACTATACACCATATTCTATACTATGTACCACTATACACCATATTATATACTATGTACCTCTATACACCATATTCTATACTGTGTACCACTATACACCATATTCTATTCTATGTACCACAATACACCATATTCTATACTATTTACCACTATATACCATATTCTATACTATATACCGCTAAACACCATATTTTATACTATGTATCAATATACAACACATTCTAATACTATGTAGCACTATACACCCATATTCTATACTATGTACCTCTGTACACCTTATTCTATACTATGTACCACTATACCCCATATTCTATACAATGTACCACAATACACCATATTCTATACTTTATAGCACTATACACCATATTCTATACAATGTACCACTATACAACTCTACATCACATTCTATACTATATACCACTATACACCATATTCTATACTATGTACCACTATACACCATAATCTATACTATTTACCTCTATACACCATATTCTATACGATATACAACTATACAGCTCTACCCCATATTCTGTACTATGTATATACCACCTATACACCATATTCTGTGCTATGAACCACTATACAGCTCTTCACCATTATTCTATACTATTTACCACTATACACCATATTCTATACTATGTACCATTATACACTATATTCAATACTATGTACCACTATACACCATATTCTATTCTATATACCACAATACACCATACAGTACGCTATACTGTAGAGCTGTATAGTTGTATGTGGTGTAGAGCTGTATAGTGGAACATAGTATAGAGTGTGGTGTATAGTGTATATAGTATAGAATGTGGTATAAAGCTGTACAATGGTACATAGTATAGAATGTGTTGTATAGTGGTACATAGTATAGAATATAGTGTAAAGTGGTACATAGTATAGAATATGGTGTATAGTGGTACATAGTATAGGAATGTGGTGTATAGTCGTACATAGTATACGAATATAGTGTATAGTGGTACATAGTATAGAATATGGTGTATAGTGGTACATAGTATAGAATATGGTGTATAGTGGTACATAGTATAGAATATGGTGTAGTGCTGTATAGTGGTACATAGTATAGAATATGACTGTGGTACATTGTGTAGAATATGGTGTATAGAGGTACGTAGTATAGAATATGGTGTATAGTGGTACATAGTATAGAATGTGGTATAGCGGTACATAGTATAGAATGTGGTGTATAGATGTATATGGTTTAGAGCTGTATAGTGGTACATAGTATAGAATGTGGTGTATAGTAGTACATAGTATAGAATATGGTGTAGAGCTGTATAGTGGTACATAGTATAGAATGTGGTGTAGAGCTGTATAGTGGTACATAGTATAGAATATGGTGTATAGTAGTACATAGTATAGAATGTGTTGTAGAGCTGTATATTGGTACATAGTATAGAATATGGTGTATAGTGGTAAATAGTATAGAATATGGTGTATAGTGGTACATAGTATAGAATATGGTGTTGAGCTGTATAGTGGTACATAGTATAGAATATGGTGTAGTGTTGTATAGTGGTACAAAGTATACAATATGGTGTAGAGCTGTATTGTGGTACATATTATAGAATATGGTGTATAGTGGTACATAGTATAGAATATGGTATATAGAGGTACATAGTATAGAATTTGGTGTAGAGATGTATAGTGGTGCATAGTATAGAGTATTGTGTATAGTGATACATAGCATAGAATATGGTGTAGAGCTGTATAGTGGTGCAGAGTGTAGAATATGGTGTATAGTGCTAAATAGTATAGAATATGATATATAGTGTCATATAGTATAGAATGTGGTGTAGAGCTGTATAGTGGTACATAGTATAGAATATGGTGTATAGTGGTACATAGTATAGAATATGGTGTATAGAGGTACATAGTCCAGATTATGGTGTACAATGGTACATAGTATAAAATGTGGTGTATAGTGGTACATAGTGGTACATAGTATAGAATGTGGTGTAGTGGTACATAGTATAGAATGTGGTGTATAGAGGTATATGGTGTAGAGCTGTATAGTGGTACATAGTATAGAATGTGGTGTATAGCAGTACATAGTATTGAATACGGTGTATAGCTGTATAGTGGTACATAGTATAGAATGTGGTGTAGAGCTGTATAGTGGTACATAGTATAAAATATGGTGTATAGTGGTACATAGTACAGAATATGGTGTATAGTAGTAAATAGTATAGAATATGGTGTAGAGCTGTATAGAGGTACATAGTATAGAATATGGTGTATTGTGGTACATTGTATAGAATGTGGTGTAGAGCTGTATAGTGGTACATAGTATAGAATGTGGTGTATAGAGGAACATAGTATAGAATGTGGTGTAGAGCTGTATAGTGGAACATAGTATAGAGTGTGGTGTATAGTGGTATATATTATAGAATGTGGTATAAAGCTGTACAATGGTACATAGTATAGAATGTGGTGTATAGTGGTACATAGTATAGAATATAGTGTATAGTGGTACATAGTATAGAATATGGTGTATAGTGGTACATAGTATAGAATGTGGTGTATAGTGGTACATAGTATAGAATATAGTGTATAGTGGTACATAGTATAGAATATGGTGTATAGTGGTACATAGTATAGAATATGGTGTATAGTGGTACATAGTATAGAATATGGTGTACTGTGGTACATTGTGTAGAATATGGTGTATAGAGGTACGTAGTATAGAATATGGTGTATAGTGGTACATAGTATAGAATGTGGTATAGCGGTACATAGTATAGAATGTGGTGTATAGTAGTACATAGTATAGAATACGGTGTAGAGCTGTATAGTGGTACATAGTATAGAATGTGGTGTAGAGCTGTATAGTGGTACATAGTATAGAATATGGTGTATAATAGTACATAGTATAGAATGTGTTGTAGAGCTGTATATTGGTACATAGTATAGAATATGGTGTATAGTGGTAAATAGTATAAAATATGGTGTATAGCTGTACAGTGGTGCACAATATAGAGTATTGTGTACAGTGATACATAGCATAGAATATGGTGTAGAGATGTATAGTGGTACATATTATAGAATGTGGTGTAGAGCTGTATAGTGGTACATAGTATAGAATATGGTGTGTAGAGGGACATAGTATAGAATGTGTTGTAGAGCTGTATAGTGGTACATAGTATAGAATATGGTGTATAGTTGTACATAGTATAGAATATGGTTTATAGAGAAACATAGTATAGAATGTGGTGTAGAGATGTATAGTGGTACATAGTATAGAATATGGTGTATTGTGGTACATTGTATAGAATATGGGGTATAGTGGTACATAGTATAGAATAAGGTGTACAGAGGTACATAGTATAGAATATGGTGTATAGTGCTACATAGTATAGAATGTGTTGTATATTGATACATAGTATAAAATATGGTGTTTAGCGGTATATAGTATAGAATATGGTATATAGTGGTAAATAGTATAGAATATGGTGTATTGTGGTACATAGAATAGATATGGTGTATAGTGGTACACAGTATAGAATATGGTGTATAGAGGTACATAGTATAGAATATGGTGTATAGTGGTACATAGTATAGAATATGGTGTATAGTGCTACAAAGTACAGAATGTGATGTGTAGTGGTACATAGTATAAATTATGGTGTATAGAGGTACATAGTATAGAATATGGGGTATAGTGGTACATAGTCTAGAATGTTGTGTATAGTGGTACATAGTATAGAATGTGGTGTAAAGCTGTATAGTGGTACATAGTATAGAATATGGTGTATAGTGGTGTATAGTATAGAATGTGGTGTAGAGCTGTATAATGGTACATAGTATAGAATGTGGTGTATAGTGGTGCATAGTATAGAATGTGATTTAGAGCTGTATAATGGTACATAGTATAGAATATGGTGTATAGTGGTACATAGTCTAGAATGTGGTGTATAGTGGTACATAGTATAGAATATAGTGTACAGTGGTACATAGTATAGAATGTGGTGTAGAGCTGTATAGTGGTACATAGTATATATTGTGGTGTAGAGCTGTATAATGGTACATAGTATAGAATGTGGTGTATAGTAGTATATAGTATAGAATATGGTGTAGAGCTGTATAGTGGTACTTAGTATAGAATGTGGTATACAGCTGTATAGTGGTACATAGTATAGAATATGGTGTAGAGGTGAATAGTGGTACATAGTATAGAATATGGTGTATAGTGGTATATAGTATAGCATATGGTGTAGAGCTATATAGTGGTTCATAGTATAGAAAATGGTGTATAGTAGTACATAGTATAGAATATGGGGTGAGCTATATAGTTGTTTATAGTATAGAATATGGTTTATAGTGGTACATAGTTTAGAATATGGTGCATAGTGGTATATAGTATAGAATATGGTGTACAGAGGTACATAGTATAGAATATGGTGTATAGATGTACATAGTATAGAATATGGTATATAGTGGTACATAATCTAGAATATGGTGTAGAGCTGTATAGTGGTACATAGAATAGAATATGGTGTAGAGCTGTATAGTGGTACATAGTATACAATAGCGTGTATAGTGGTACATAGTATAGAATATGGTGTAGTGTTGTATAGTGGTACATAGTATAGAATACGGTGTAGAGATGTTAAGTGGTACATAGTATAGAATATGGTGTATAGTGCTACATAGTATAGAATATGGTGTATAGTGGCATATAGTACAGAATGTGGTGTAGAGCTGTATAGTGGTACATAGTATAGAATATGGTGTATAGTGGTACATAGTATAGAATATGGTGTATAGTGGTACATAGTATAGAATGTGGTGTAAGTGGTACATAGTATAGAATATGGTGTATAGTGGTATATAATATAGAATATGATGTAGAGCTGTATTGTGGTACATAGTATAGAATATGATGTATAGTGGTACATAGTATAGAATATGGTGTATAGCACATAGTATAGAATAAGGTGTATAGTGGTACATGGTATAGAATATGGGGTAGAGCTGTATACTGGTAAATAGTATAGAATATGGTGTATAGTGTTACATAGTATAGAATATGGTGTATAGAGGTACATAGTATAGAATATGGTGTATTGTGGTACATAGTATAGAATATGGTGTATACTTGGTACATAGTATATGGTTTATTGTGGTACATTGTATAGAATGTGGTGTAGAGCTGTATAGTGGTTCATAGTATAGAATATGGTGTATAGTGGTACATAGTATAGAATGTGATGAAGAGCTGTATAGTGGTACATAGTATAGAATATGTTGTATAGTGGTACATAGTATAGAATGTGGTGTAGAGCTGTATAATAGTATTTAGTATAAAATGTGGTATAGAGCTGTATAGTGGTATATTGTATAGAATGTGGTGTATAGTGATACCTAGTATAGAATAAGGTGTACAGTGGTATATAGTATAGAATGTTGTTTATAGTGGTACATAGTATAGAATCTGATGTATAGTATTATATAGTATAGAACATGGTGTAGAGCTGAATATTGGTATATAGTATAAAATATGGTGTAGAGCTGTATAGTGGTGCATAGAATAGTATGTGGTGTATAGTAGTGTATAGTATAGAATGTTGTACAGAGCTGTATAGTGGTACATGGCATAGAATATGTGGTAGAGCTGTTAAGTGGTATATAGTATAGAATATGGTGTAAAGTGGTACATTGTCTAGAATATGTTGTATAGAGGTACATAGTATAGAATATGGTGTATAGAGGTACAAAGTTTAGAATATGGTGTACAGTGGTACATAGTATAGAATGTGATGTAGAGCTGTATAGTGGTACATAGTATAGAATATGATGTATAGTGGTACATAGTATAGAATGTGGTGTAGAGCTGTATAATGGTACATAGTATTGAATTTGGTGTAGTGTTGTATAGTGGTACATAGTATAGAATGTGGTGTAGTGGTACATAGTATAGAATGTGGTGTATAGTAGTACATAGTATAGAATACGGTGTAGAGCTGTATATTAGTACATAGTATAGAATATGGTGTAGTGTTGTATAGTGGTACATAGTATAGAATATGGTGTAGAGCTGTATAGTGGTACATAGTATAGAATATGGTGTTGAGCTGTATAGTGGTACATAGTATAGAAAATGGTGTATAGTGGGAAAAAGTATAGAATGTTGTGTATAGTGGTACATAGTATAGAATATAGTGTAGAGTTGTATAGTGGTACATAGTATAGAATATGGTGTTGAGCTGTATAGTGGTACATAGTATAGAATATGGTGTATAGTTTGTGGTACATAGCATAAAATATGGTGTAGAGCAGTATAGTGGTACATAGTATAGAATATGGTGCATAGTGATACATAGTATAGAATATGGTGTAAAATGATACATAGTATAGAATATGGTGTATAGTGGTACATGGTATAGATTATGGGGTAGAGCTGTATAGTGGTATATAGTATAGAATATGTTGTATAGTGGTACATAGTATAGAATATGGTGTATAGTGGTACATAGTATAGAATATGGTGTATAGTGCTACATAGTATAGAATGTGTTGTATAGTGGTACATAGTATAAAATATGGTGTATAGTGGTATATAGTAGAGAATATGGTATATAGTGGTAAACAGTATATGATATGGTGTATTGTGGTACATAGTATAGAATATGGTGTATAGTGGTACACAGTATAGAATATGTTGTATAGAAGTACATGGTATAGAATATGGTGTATAGTGGTACATAGTATAGAATATGGTGTATAGTGCTACATAGTATAGAATGTGGTGTGTAGTGGTACATAGTATAAATTATGGTGTATAGAGGTACATAGTTTAGAATATGGTGTATAGTGGTACATAGTCTAGAATGTGGTGTATAGTGGTACATAGAATATGGTGTATAGTGGTACATAGTATAGAATGTGGTGTAGAGCTGTATAGTGGTACATAGTATAGAATATGGTGTATAGTGGTACGTAGTATAGAATGTGGTGTAGAGCTGTATAATAGTACATAGTATAGAATGTGGTGTATAGTGGTTCATAGTATAGAATGTGATTTAGAGCTGTATAATGGTACATAGTATAGAATATGGTGTATAGTGGTACATAGTCTAGAATGTTGTGTATAGAGGTACATAGTATAGAATATGGTGTACAGTGGTATATAGTATATATTGTGGTGTAGAGCTGTATAATGGTACATAGTAGAGAATGTGGTGTATAGTGTTACATTTTATAGAATATGGTGAATAGGGTTACAAAGTATAGAATGTGGTGAATAGTAGCATATAGTAAAGAATATGGTGTAGAGCTGTATAGTGGTACATAGTATTGAAAGTGGTATACAGCTGTATAGTGGTACACAGTATAGAATATGGTGTAGAGGTGAATAGTGGTACATAGTATAGAATATGGTGTATAGTGGTATATAGTATAGAATATGTTGTAGAGCTATATAGTGGTTCATAGTATAGAAAATGGTGTATAGCTGTACAGTGGTGCATAGTATAGAGTATTATGTATAGTGATACATAGCATAGAATATGGTGAAGAGATGTATAGTGGTACGTAGTATAGAATATGGTGTATAGTGCTACATTGTATAGAATATGGTATATAGTGGTATATAGTACAGAATGTGGTGTAGAGTTGTATAGTGGTACATAGTATAGAATATGGTGTATAGTGGTACATAGTATAGAATGTGGTGTAAAGTGGTACATAGTATAGAATATGGTGTATAGTGGTATATAATATAGAATATGATGTAGAGCTGTATTGTGGTACATAGTATAGAATATGGTGTATAGTGGTATATAGTATAGAATATGGTGTATAGCACATAGTATAGAATAAGGTGTAATGGTACATGGTATAGAATATGGGTTAGAGCTGTATAGTGGTATATAGTATAGAATATGGTGTATAGTGGTACATAGTATAGAATATGGTGTATAGAGGTACATAGTATAGAATATGGTGTACAGTGGTACATAGTATAGAATATGGTGTATAGTGGTACATAGTATAGAATATGGTGTATAGTGGTACATAGTATATTGTGTATTGTGGTACATTGTATAGAATGTGGTGTAGAGCTGTATAGTTGTTCATAGTATAGAATATGGTGTATAGTGTTACATAGTATAGAATGTGATGAAGAGCTGTATAGTGGTACATAGTATAGAATATGTTGTATAGTGGTACATAGTATAGAATGTGGTGAAGAGCTGTATACTATTTACCACTATACACCATATTCTATACTATGTACCACTATACAGCTCTACACCACATTCTATACTATGTACCACTATACAGCTCTACACCGTATTCTGTATTATGTAATACTGTACACCACATTCTATGCTATGTACCACTATACAGCTCTACACCATTAACCACTATACACCACATTCTATACTATGTACCACTACACCACATTCTATACTATGTACCACTATGTACCACTATACACCACATTCTATATTATGTACCACTGTACACCATATTCTATACTATGTACCTCTATACACAATATTCTATACTATATACCACTATACACCATATTCTATACTATGTACCACTATACAGCTCTACACCACATTCTATAATATATACAACTATACACCATATTCTATACTATGTAGCACTATACACCATATTCTATACTCCGCACAACTATACAGCTCTACACCATATTCTATGCTATGTATCACTATACACAATACTCTATAATAAGCACCACTATACAGCTCTACACCAAATTCTATACTATGTACCTCTATATACCATATTCTATACTATGTACCACTATACACCATATTCTATACTATGTACCACAATACAGCTCTACACCATATTCTATACTATGTACCACTATACAGCTATACATCATATTCTATACTATGTACTACTATAAACCATATTCTATACTATGTACCACTATACACCATATTCTATACTATGTACCACTATACAGCTCTACACCACATTCTATACTATGTACCAGTATACAGCTCTACACCGTATTCTGTACTATGTAATACTGTACACCACATTCTATGCTATGTACCACTATACAGCTCGACACCATTAACCACTATACACCACATTCTATACTATGTACCACTATACAGCTCTACACCATTCACCACTATACACCACATTCTATACTATGTACCACTACACCAAATTCAATACTATGTTCCACTTTGTACCACTATACACCACATTCTATACTATGTACCACTATACACCACATTCTATACTATGTACCACTATACACCATATTCTATACTTTGTACCTCTATATACCATATTCTATACAATGTACCACAATACACCATATTCTATACTATGTACCACTATACACAACATTCTATACTATGTACCACTCTACCCCATATTCTATACTATGTACCTCTATACAACATATTCTATACTATGTACCACTATACACCATATTCTATACTATGTACCACTATACACCACATTCTATGCTATGTACCACTCTACACCATATTCTATACTGTGTACCACTATACACCATATTCTATACTATGTACCACTATACCTATGTACCACTATACACCATATTTTATACTATGTACCACTATACAGCTCTACACCACATTCTATACTATGTACCACTAAACAGCTCTACACCTTATTCTATACTATGTACTACTATACACCACATTCTATACTATGTAGCACTATACACCATATTCTACACTCCGCACCACTATACGGCTCTACACCAAATTCTATACTATGTACCCTCTATATACCATATTCTATACTATGTACCACTATACACCATATTCTATAATATGTACCACAATACAGCTCTACACCATATTCTAGAGTATGTACCACTTTACAACACTACACCATATTCTATACTATGTACCACTATACAGCTCTACACCATATTCTCTACTATGTACCACTATAAACAACATTCTATACTATGTACCACTATACACCACATTCTATACTATGTACCACTATACAGATCTACACCATATTTTATACTATGTACCAATATTCAGCTCTACTCCATGTCCTATACTATATACCACTATACACCATATTCTATACTATGTACCACTATATACAACATTCTATACTATGTACCACTATACACCATATTCTATACTATGTACCACTACACACCATATTCTATACTATATACCACTATACAACATATTCTAGACTATGTACCACTTTACACCATATTCTATTCTATATACCACTTAACAGCTCTACCCCCATATTCTATGCCATGTACCACTATACAGCTCTGTACCACATTCTATACTATGTACCACTATACAGCTCTACACCAAATTCTATACTATATACCACTATACAGCATATTCTGTACTATGTAGCACTATACACCATATTCTATACTCTGCACCACTATACAGCTCTACACCATATTCTATGCTATGTATCACTCTACACAAAACTCTATACTATGCACCACTATACAGCTCTACACCAAATTCTATACTCTGTACCTCTACATACCATATTCTAGACTATGTACCACCATACAGCACTATACCAAATTCTACACTATGTACCATTATACAGCTCTACACCACATTCTATACTATGTACCACTATACATCATATTCTATACTATGTACCACTATACAGCTCTACATCACATTCTATACTATGTACCTCTATACACCATATTCTATACTCTAAACCTCTATACAACTTACTCTAGACTATGTACCACTTTACACCATATTCTATACTATTTACCACTATACAGCTCTACACCATGTTCTATACTATGTACCACTATACACCACATTCTATGCTATGTACCACTATACACCATATTCTAAACTATGTACCACTATACACCATATTCTATACTATGTACCACTATACACCACATTCTATTCTATTTACCACTATACACCATATTCTATACTATGTACCACTATACACCATATTCTATACTGTGTACCACTATACACCATATTCTATACTATATACCACTATACACCATATTCTATACTATGTACCACTATACACCATATTCTATACTATGTACCACTATACAGTTCTATACCAAATTCAATACTATGTACCATTAGACAGCTCTACACCACATTCTATACTATGTACCACTATACATCATATTCTATACTATGTACCACTATACAGCTCTACATCACATTCTATACTATGAACCACTATACACCATATTCTATACTATGTACCACTATACAGCTCTACACCATATTCTATACTATGTAACACTATACAACACTACACCATATTCCTATACTATGTACTAATATACAGCTCTACACCGTATTCTATACTATGTACTACTATACACCACATTCTATACTATGTACCACTACAACCACATTCTATACTATGTACCACTATACAACACTACACCAAATTCAATACTATGTACCATTATACAGCTCTACACCACATTCTATACTATGTACCACTATACATCATATTCTATACTATACCACTATACAGCTCTACATCACATTCTATACTATGTACCACTGTACACCATATTCTAAACTTTGTACCTCTATACACCATATTCTATACTATGTACCTCTATACAACATATTCTAGACAATGTACCACTTTACACCATATTCTATACTATATACCACTTAACAGCTCTACCACATATTCTATGCCATGTACCACTATACAGCTCTGTACAACATTCTATACTATACACTACTATACACCACATACTATTCTATGCACCACTATACTGCTCTACACCATATTTTATACTATATACCAATATTCAGCTCTACACCATGTTCTATACTATATAATACTATACATCAGATTCTATACTATGTACCACTATAAACAACATTCTATACTATATACCACTGTACACCTTATTCTATACTAGGTATCACTATACACCACATTCTATACAATATACCACTATACAGCTCTATACCACATTTTATACTAAATACTATTATACAGCTCTACACCACATTCTATACTATGTACCACTATACAACATATTCTATACTATGTACCACTATACAGCTCTTCATCACATTCTATACTATGTACCACTATACACCATATTCTATACTATGAACCACTATACAGCTCTACACCACATTCTATACAATGTACCACAATAAACCATATACTATGTACCAAGTATACACCATATTCTATACTATGTACCACAATACACCATATTCTATACTATGTACCTCTATACACCATATTCTATACTATGTAACACTATACACCATATTCTATACTATATACCAGTATACAGCTCTACCCCATATTCTATACCATGTATCACTATACACCTTATTCTATACTATGTGCTATACACCATATTCTATACTATGTACCACTATACACCATATTCTATACTATGTACCACAATACAGCTCTACATCATATTCTATATTATATACCACTATACACCATATTCTATACTATGTACCACTTACACCACATTCTATACTATGTACCACTATACACCATATTCTATACTATGTACCACTATACACCATATTCTATACTATGTACCACTATACAGCTCTACACCACATTCTGTACTATATGCCACTATACACCATATTCTATACTATGTAGCACTATACACCATATTCTATACTATGTACCACTTAACATCTCTACACCGTATTCTATGCTATGTATCACTATACACAATACTCTATACTATACACCACTGTACAGCTATACACCATATTCTATACTATATACCACTATACACGCTATTGTATACTATGTACCACTATACAGCTCTACACCATATTCTATTCTATGTACCACTATACAGCTCTACACCATATTCTAGACTATGTACCACTATATACCATATTCTATACTATGTACATCTATACACCATATTCTATACTATGTACCTCTGTACACCATATTCTATACTATATACCACTATGCACCATATTCTAAACTATGTACCACTATAAACCATATTCTATACTATAAACAACTATATAGCTCACCCCATATTCTATACTATGTACTACTATACACCATTTTCTATACTATGAACCACTATATAGCTCTACACCATATGCTATACTATATACCACTATACACCATATTCTATACTATGTACCACTATTCACCTCTACACCATATTCTATACTATGTACCACTATACAGCTGTATACCACATTCTATACTATGTACCACTATACAGCTCTACACCATATTCTATACTATATACTACTATACACCACATTCTATACTATGTACCATTATACAGCTCTACACCACAATATATACTATGTACCACTATACAGCTCTACACCACATTCTATACTATGTACCACTGTACACTATATTCTATACTATGTACCACTATACACCACATTCTAGACTATGTACCACTATACACCATATTCTATACTATGTACCATTATACAGCTCTAAATCACATTCTATACTATGCACCACTATACACCACATTCTATACTATGTACCATTATACAGCTCTACACCACATTCTATACTATACACCACTATACACCATATTCTATACTATGTACCACTATACAGCTTTACACCACATTCTATACTATGTACCACTATACACAACATTCTAGACTATGTACCACTATACCCCATATTCTATACTATGTACCTCTATACACCATAATTTATACTATGTACCACTACACATCACATTCTGTACTTTGTAGCACTATACACCATATTCTATACTATGTACCACTATACACCATATTCTATACTATGTACCTCTATACACCATATTCTATACTGTGTACCACTATACACCATATTCTATTCTATGTACCACAATACACCATATTCTATACTATTTACCACTATATACCATATTCTATACTATATACCGCTAAACACCATATTTTATACTATGTATCAATATACAACACATTCTATACTATGTAGCACTATACACCATATTCTATACTATGTAACCTCTGTACACCTTATTCTATACTATGTACCACTATACCCCATATTCTATACAATGTACCACAATACACCATATTCTATACTTTATAGCACTATACACCATATTCTATACAATGTACCACTATACAACTCTACATCACATTCTATACTATATACCACTATACACCATATTCTATACTATGTACCACTATACACCATAATCTATACTATTTACCTCTATACACCATATTCTATACGATATACAACTATACAGCTCTACCCCATATTCTGTACTATGTATATACCACTATACACCATATTCTGTGCTATGAACCACTATACAGCTCTTCACCATATTCTATACTATTTACCACTATACACCATATTCTATACTATGTACCATTATACACTATATTCAATACTATGTACCACTATACACCATATTCTATTCTATATACCACAATACACCATACAGTACGCTATACTGTAGAGCTGTATAGTTGTATGTGGTGTAGAGCTGTATAGTGGAACATAGTATAGAGTGTGGTGTATAGTGGTATATAGTATAGAATGTGGTATAAAGCTGTACAATGGTACATAGTATAGAATGTGTTGTATAGTGGTACATAGTATAGAATATAGTGTATAGTGGTACATAGTATAGAATATGGTGTATAGTGGTACATAGTATAGAATGTGGTGTATAGTCGTACATAGTATAGAATATAGTGTATAGTGGTACATAGTATAGAATATGGTGTATAGTGGTACATAGTATAGAATATGGTGTATAGTGGTACATAGTATAGAATATGGTGTAGTGCTGTATAGTGGTACATAGTATAGAATATGGTGTACTGTGGTACATTGTGTAGAATATGGTGTATAGAGGTACGTAGTATAGAATATGGTGTATAGTGGTACATAGTATAGAATGTGGTATAGCGGTACATAGTATAGAATGTGGTGTATAGATGTATATGGTTTAGAGCTGTATAGTGGTACATAGTATAGAATGTGGTGTATAGTAGTACATAGTATAGAATATGGTGTAGAGCTGTATAGTGGTACATAGTATAGAATGTGGTGTAGAGCTGTATAGTGGTACATAGTATAGAATATGGTGTATAGTAGTACATAGTATAGAATGTGTTGTAGAGCTGTATATTGGTACATAGTATAGAATATGGTGTATAGTGGTAAATAGTATAGAATATGGTGTATAGTGGTACATAGTATAGAATATGGTGTTGAGCTGTATAGTGGTACATAGTATAGAATATGGTGTAGTGTTGTATAGTGGTACAAAGTATACAATATGGTGTAGAGCTGTATTGTGGTACATATTATAGAATATGGTGTATAGTGGTACATAGTATAGAATATGGTATATAGAGGTACATAGTATAGAATTTGGTGTAGAGATGTATAGTGGTGCATAGTATAGAGTATTGTGTATAGTGATACATAGCATAGAATATGGTGTAGAGCTGTATAGTGGTGCAGAGTGTAGAATATGGTGTATAGTGCTAAATAGTATAGAATATGATATATAGTGTCATATAGTATAGAATGTGGTGTAGAGCTGTATAGTGGTACATAGTATAGAATATGGTGTATAGTGGTACATAGTATAGAATATGGTGTATAGAGGTACATAGTCCAGATTATGGTGTACAATGGTACATAGTATAAAATGTGGTGTATAGTGGTACATAGTGGTACATAGTATAGAATGTGGTGTAGTGGTACATAGTATAGAATGTGGTGTATAGAGGTATATGGTGTAGAGCTGTATAGTGGTACATAGTATAGAATGTGGTGTATAGCAGTACATAGTATTGAATACGGTGTAGAGCTGTATAGTGGTACATAGTATAGAATGTGGTGTAGAGCTGTATAGTGGTACATAGTATAAAATATGGTGTATAGTGGTACATAGTACAGAATATGGTGTATAGTAGTAAATAGTATAGAATATGGTGTAGAGCTGTATAGAGGTACATAGTATAGAATATGGTGTATTGTGGTACATTGTATAGAATGTGGTGTAGAGCTGTATAGTGGTACATAGTATAGAATGTGGTGTATAGAGGAACATAGTATAGAATGTGGTGTAGAGCTGTATAGTGGAACATAGTATAGAGTGTGGTGTATAGTGGTATATATTATAGAATGTGGTATAAAGCTGTACAATGGTACATAGTATAGAATGTGGTGTATAGTGGTACATAGTATAGAATATAGTGTATAGTGGTACATAGTATAGAATATGGTGTATAGTGGTACATAGTATAGAATGTGGTGTATAGTGGTACATAGTATAGAATATAGTGTATAGTGGTACATAGTATAGAATATGGTGTATAGTGGTACATAGTATAGAATATGGTGTATAGTGGTACATAGTATAGAATATGGTGTACTGTGGTACATTGTGTAGAATATGGTGTATAGAGGTACGTAGTATAGAATATGGTGTATAGTGGTACATAGTATAGAATGTGGTATAGCGGTACATAGTATAGAATGTGGTGTATAGTAGTACATAGTATAGAATACGGTGTAGAGCTGTATAGTGGTACATAGTATAGAATGTGGTGTAGAGCTGTATAGTGGTACATAGTATAGAATATGGTGTATAATAGTACATAGTATAGAATGTGTTGTAGAGCTGTATATTGGTACATAGTATAGAATATGGTGTATAGTGGTAAATATTATAAAATATGGTGTATAGCTGTACAGTGGTGCACAATATAGAGTATTGTGTACAGTGATACATAGCATAGAATATGGTGTAGAGATGTATAGTGGTACATATTATAGAATGTGGTGTAGAGCTGTATAGTGGTACATAGTATAGAATATGGTGTGTAGAGGGACATAGTATAGAATGTGTTGTAG
>JAUIMM010003329.1:0-28812 GCA_031769625.1 Taudactylus pleione | reverse complement strand
GGTTCCAGGGACTGAATCCTGCTACACGCTGTCCCCATGGCAATGAGAAGCTCTGTCCCTGCTTGACACACCTTGATTTCGCAAGGAGAACAATGTCAGTTAGATAATTACGTTATAATTATTGATATCACCAAATTGTGACTCTCCAGTGACTTTATGATCTATTGTAGTTAGGTTACAAGACAGCAAACGGGCAAATGACTACATAATAGTGAAACTTAAAAAAAAATCATACATTCCTTAATGTAACAATATAAGCAGTAGTAGGCCATACTGAGCATAAATTGCCATAATGGTTTTTTATTTGTCGTATTTGTTTTTAATCAAAATCCCCAAGGGTCCCGGTTTTCCAATAGACTCCCCTTTTTCTCTTTCGAAATCTTTAATTAGCTCAATTACTTCTGTGCTGCTCTGTTGTGATTAGGGGGTGGTTGCATTTTCGGTTGGGAGAAGAAAGGGCACAGTCAGAAAATCGCACTTCAAGGCAAATACATACCACAGCAAGTGCAGAGAAAACACAAACACTGGGGGCGCTCAAGTAACTGCAGAACAGGCTTCTATGGTCATTGGTGCTACTAAATGTGATTGCCAAACAAGTTTACATGCTTTATAGTGTTAATAACAAAAGTCAGTAAAGGTATGCTGTTTTATGCCAGTGGGTATGAGGTCATGCTTGGTTCCCAATCACACAGACTCCTGATGCACACAGATTAAACCAAATAGTGGGAATATATTATTATATTATTATTATTATTATTATTATTATTACCAGTTATTTATATAGTGCACACATATTCTGCAGCGCTTTACAGAGAACATTTGTCCATTCACATCAGTATTTAGGGGTATATGTATCAAAGCTTGATGTGAGATAAAATTGTGAGATATATATCACCAACCAATCAGCTTCTAACTTATATTTTGTAGGCTGTATTTAAGAAATTATAGTTTGGAGCTGATTGGTTGGTGATATATATTTCACAATTTTATCTCACATCAAGCTTTGATACATATGCCCATTAAGCTTTAACAAATGTATCCTGAAAAGGAAATATGGGATGGGATTTCCACTGTGTACATTTCTGTTCATGGGGGTGTCCCATTGTTTCAGTGCAAAATTCTGGATTCCATACTGTTTTCGATGTGTCTACCTGTGATATATTCATATAATGTGAATTTATCTGCAACCCTCATCAGCTTTACACCCTGTGACTCTGGGCAGTTGTCTCTTTCTCACACTGCCCTACTTATAGCCGTGAATTCACATACTGATCTTAAGGTACCTCATTATTTTCTAGTACATAGGGATTGTATAGATTGTAAGCTTGTGAGCAGGGCCCTCTTACCCTTATGTATGTCTTTTATGCATGTCTTGTATGTATGTATGTATGTATGTATGTATGTATGTCTTTTACAACCCAGTAAAATGTTAATGTTGATTCAAATTGTAAAGTGCAACAGAATTTGCTTCGCTATATAAGAAACTGTTAATAAATAAATAAATAATTGTGTAGCTGTACAGTTATACACCAATCAGCCATAAAATTAAAACCACATATCTAATATTGGTTAGGTCTCCCTCCTGCTGCTAAACAGCTCTGACCCATCAAGGTATTGACTCCACAAGACCTCTAAAAGGTGTCATGTGGTATATGGCACCAAGATGTTAGCAGCAGATCCATTAAGTCCAGTAGGTTTGTGAGTTGGGGTCTTCATGGCTCAGGCTTGTTTTTCCAGCACATCCCACAGAAGCTTGATTGGATTGAGATCTGGGGAGTTTGGAGGCCAAGCCAACACCTTAAACTCATTGTCATGTTCCTCTATCCATTCCTGAACAATTTGTGCAGTGTGTAAGAGCGCAATATCCTGCTGAAAGAGGCCATTTCCATCAGGGAATACTTGGTCCTTATGTGTACTTGGTCTGCAGCAATTTTTAGGTAGGTGGTACATGTCAAAGGAACATCCACATGAATGCCAGGACCCAAGGTTTCCCAATAGAACATTGCTCAGAGCCTCACACTGCATCCATTGGCTTGTCTTCTACCCATAGTGCATCATGGTGCCATCTCTTCCCCAGATAAATGACAAAATGCACCCGACCATCCACATGATGTAAAAGAAAACGTGATTCATCAGACCAGGCCACCTTCCATTGCTTCATGGTCCAGTCCTGAAGCTCTTGTGCCAATTGTAGGTGCTTTCGGCAGTGGACAGGGATCAGCATGGGCACACTAGCCAGTCTGTGGCTGAGCAGCCCCATACGCAGCAAGCTTTGATGCACTGCATATTCTGACACCTTATTAATATAACCAGCATTAACTTTTTCAGCAATTTGTGCTACAGTTGCTTATCCGTGGGATAGGACCAAGCAGGCTAGCCTTCATTCCCCATGCGCATCAAGTAGCTCTGGGTGCTCATAACCCTGTTGCCAGTTCACCAGTTGACTTTTCCTAGAGTACTTTTGGTAGGTACTAACCATTGCATACTGGGAACACCCCACAAGACCTGCCATTTTGGAGCTGCTCTGACCCAGTCATCTAGCCATCATGATACTGCCCTTGTTAAAGTCACTCAGATCCTTACCCTTGCCCATTTTTCCTACTTCCAACACAATTACTGACTGTTCACCTGCTGCCTTATATATCACACCCCTTCAACAGGTATCATTGTAATAAGATAATCAATGTTATTCACTTTACCTGTCAGTGGTTTTAATGTTATGGCTGATTGGAGTACAGTCCTGTTTTACTATGTATTGGAATACACTCTGAAATAAGGCTGGATGTTCAAATATAGAACAGAGACTAATAATATACATAATAGGTATGGTTTGCTGGTTGGGCATAATGGGATTTGTTAGTCCACAACATTTTATGGGCCAATCTAATCCCTATACTTTTATAAGGTTAATCAAAAGTTTTATGTTTATAAATAAAGCTCTATGAAACCAAGTGACAGGAAAAAGGTGGTACAGTATTGCTGTTGCAAGTTGAAAGCTAATATCTGATTGGCTAGTATATATAGCAATGGATAATACCACTCTGCATGTAAACCAGTTGTCCTAAATTTCCCCAAAAGTTTGATTTATATGCCATTTCTTGACAATGTTAAACAGGAACATTAGAATGGCCAAATACAGCAACATTTGTTTCTTGTTTGATAGTTGTGAGATGCAGTAGATAGGCACATGTGATTTCCTGCTTTGTCTTCCCAAGGAAAGACAGTCACCAACACATTATATATAGATGGCATGAGTGTGGGAGTTATGTTATAGAAAGGAAGTGAGTTATATCTCGAAGTTGGTTGGGGAATCATCCAGTATGATCTCCACTTACCCACATGGTTCATGTCAGATTAACATCAAATTATAGATAGCTGGAATTTTAGTATTACCTGAAAAATAAAAATCTAAGATAACCACATAATGACATATATCCCCTCCAGGGCCATAACTAGGGTGGTGCGACCTGTGCCATGGCACAGGGCACCGCAGGGCAGAGGACACTGTTTGGGCCTGTAAATTTTCCTGTTTATTATCATTCTCACTTGTAGCTTCCTCTTCATTTATCTCCAGCATCTCCTGGCCTCTCCTATCTCTTCCCTGGCCCTTCCCTATGAGGCCATGGTCCTTTTTCAAGTACACTATCTTGTGTCCCTATTTAAAAATTCGGGGGGGAGGGGTGTAATGCTCTCTCTGGCACTCTGGCACAGGGCACCAAAAAGTCTAGTTACGGCTCTGATCCCCTCTATGATGTGTGATCCTCACAAAAGATATAGACATTCATCCTTGGATCTGCTGTACAAACCAAAGCCACGTCAATGGATGTCTATTGGTGGCGCTTTTTTGTTATTGAAAACTATGATGATGACTGAAGTTAGTGATCATCACAAACTAAAGGAAACAATTTCTCTTTGTGAGGAAATATAATCTTCCAGCCAAATAACATGCAAACATTTTATAGGAAAAATTCTAAATTCTAATTTAACTAAAGAGAGAACATTAAAAATGATTGTATAGCTGAGTGAATACTCTTGGTTCTTGATTGTGTTTCTAACCATCTATATTAGTACATAGAAACTCGAATACACAGCATCATACATAGTAGAATCTTGGCCCGTGTGTTACACCAGTAACCACCATTCTATTGACTACTCTACAAAAGTACTGGAGCTTGGACTGTGAGGGAGGATTCTGAGTTGACGTCAGGGGAAAAGGCGTGGTTTTATGTGATCCTAGCTGGACTATAGCAATCAGACAGTGACTGGTATGCCTAGAGATTGGCAGTGTCTGTGTGTGATATGGTACAGCTAGTGCTGATGCTGTCTTCAATTAATTTTATTTTTTATCTCTCCTCTTTATGCCATATACTGTACTATATTAGACTCTACAGATTAGTCGATTTTTACAAAAGAAGCAATATGCAATATTCAGGGACACACACACCCCTCCCCCCCATATTTAGTCTTCAGGATGAGCATGAATTGTGCTTATTATTTTAGTTATGTAGATTGTTGATTTGTAATTAATTTTCCGAGTCATATATTGCATGAAGGAAGCCACAACCTGGGCTAGCAGCGTCCAGTGCTTCAGACCGTGTGATTCGGATTATAATGACGGTCCCTTTTAGGAAATACATTTCTCTGCTATGTCTTCCACACAGCATTCAGCGTTACCGGTAAAACTGACACAACAAGCTTTGCTGTAATTTGATATCCACTCCCTAGATAGTGTGTTTGGGGCAAACATTGATAAGTGGGGTGGCCTTAACAAAAGTTTTTTTTAGCCTGAAACGCGATACGTCATTTACCTAGACTAAATATCCGTCTACAATACTCCTTGTTTACTCTAAAACCTTCCTTTACACCCAAAATAATTCAACTAGCAAGATGCTAAACATTTTATTAATTGATCTGAGTGAATTAAATAATAATAATAATAATAATTATTATTATTATTATTATTATTATTATTATTATTATTATTATTATTATATTTTGTCTTATCCCAAAACTGTTTTTTAGTTTATATAATTTCATATATAAATTACATTACAAGTGTGTGTGTGTAAGTTTTTACAACAGTTTGAAAACAATACGGTATGGGAATTAAAAAAGTTTCTAGATAAACATATATTGATCGTTAAATAGTGACATAATGCAGAACAGATGAGTCACGATTTATGATATTGTGACTGCCTTAAACTGGTAGAATATATTTTATATTTAGCCATGAAGAGCGCTGGGATTTCACTAAAGCAGCGTTATTGGTGCTGTTTTGCATAGAAAGACACATCTTTTGTCTTACTGTCAGCAACAAAGACATGGAATCTTTGCTTAGAATCCTGCAGTTCAATCCGAATTATAAAGGACATAGCACATAACTATGAAAGGAATGTGTCTTTTTTATAGCGTTCTCTCTCTGGAATTCCTTTGTGGGAAGAAAAAAAAAAGAAAGTAAGAAAAGAAAAAAAAAATAATATATATATATATATATATATATATATATATATATATATATTACTATGTACAGCCTGACAACATAAAAATAATTTAAAGCATGGAACTAAATCTATACGATATGAAATGTCCTAATGGATTACAATCATGTGTAATTAACATGTAAAACTTAAAATAGCCCCACAATTGATAAGAAAATATATAAACAGTTGCAAATCAATTTTGTAAAACATAAACTAAAAATCCATGAGGTTTGTTTAATTAAGAATGCACAGTTTAACTCATAAATGTATGGATAACGCTGATGTGTTAGTAAATAAAGAAGCTTTTTAAGATGATAGAGGGTTATCTGGCTGAGCAGTACAAGAATACCCGCTCTATGAACAGACAAGACTCTCACATACACTAACAGAATAGAATGGGGCACGCTCACTCCTTATTGCTGCAGCCGCAGTAAAACCAAGCTGTTGTTTTAATAGGGCAATAAAAATGAATTATGGCTAAACGCCTTCTAGCTCTAAAGCTTCTGGATGGAATCCCCAGTCTGGAGCAATACGTAAGAGTTTTTTTTGTATTTGTGTGTGCGTTCCTGCAATTGATCTCCTTGATGACATTCTCATTCATAGAAAGCATTTGATTTATGGGTTTAGGAAGAATTGCAACCAGCACATCTAGATATTATTGCATAAGCAGCCTTCCAACGTGTAGTGTTGGCAAAAACAAACCTAGATATTTTCATAGATAGATAGATAGATAGATAGATAGATAGATAGATAGATAGATAGATAGATGACTAATATACTGATTTAAATGTTGTATATGTACATACACACATACACGTTCTCTCTGTCTCTCTCTCTCTCTCTCCCTCTCTCTCCCTCTTGACTGTGCATTGTTACAGGAACATTCGAGATTATATCAATGCAACAGTGGGGGAAGGGACGCTTCTAGACAATTATGCTAACTTGTAGGAGTGCGATTTTATGTGTTGCTTTTAGAATTCTGTATATATATAATCATGATTGTAAACTGTTTTGTGTCTCCTAGATTATATTCCTCCAGGACCTCATCACAGAAGTAACACAACGTTACTAAATATGAAGTTATTTCTTAATTACATTTTTAGACTTTTATACTTTACAAATCAACACTTTTCTATTTAGTCTATAAGCAAAAAGACTCGTGCTTTTCTTTTGTTTTTACATTCTTTTTTCTCTTCTTTTCCCTCTTAGCTACTATGTACTATAGTAACAAATCATCCGAATTATTTTAACATCCGTTTATAACACATTGTATCTGTATCTTTTTAAGCTTTGTAAAAACAAATATTAAAGATAAATAAAAATATATATTTCATATAGATGTATAATAAATATTTTGTTCTATACAAACATTCTAAAACTGTTATGATTTATTTTTTATGTATGTTTTTTATATGTATTGCGTCCTATGTACACATGAAAAATGCATGGAGATTACGGTAAGATTATTTTAAGAGGGGGATAAATGAAAAAACATGTGGATATAGTAATTTATTCTACAAAAATACTTATATGACAACGATGTAATACAAAAATAAAAAGAAAGTGAAGATACATTTACTTATAGTCACTTTCTTAGAGGCCTCACTTATTGCTTCCAATGGTCTGGTGAAACAGAAAAGCATTGTAATTAAGTACTGAAATGTCTCTTGGACGCAATTTAAAAAAAACGCATTTTTTAACACTAAAAAAGACAAACAAACGGATTTTAGTGTGCAGATGTTTCAGTAGTTGAGATGCTGTAAGTCAATGGTGGTAAATGTATCTGTGAAAAAATCAAAACTGTCTGCAGAGATATCTACAGGACTGTCTAGAGATCCTGGCAAGCTGGGGGACACCGTGTCTGAGAGCTGTAGGCAGGAATCTGACGAGAAGACATTGAAGTCTGATAGGGAAGCTACATCTAGGGCCTCTGGACTATCATTGTCCATGCCAGCTGTGGTGTCCTGGCTCAGGGTGGATGATAAGCAGTTCTGAACAGTGGGTGACTGGTGCTGAAAATGTCTCAGATTTTTCTCGTTGCTAGATAAAGGCGAAATTGGAAAACTCTGAGGTTCCCCATTGTGCGAGTTCTGAGCCTGGGACAGGGCATTTTGTTGAAATGTATAGCCGTCTCTTTCCAGTAAAGCCCCAGAGACATTGCTAAGAGCCTGCTCAAACAGAGACTTCTCCTTATCACCATCGCTCTTTTCAGAGTCTTCCAAACTTTTACATTTCCCTTCCCCATTCTGGTTCTCTTTGCATTGTGTCTGCCTCTTGTGCTTCATCCGCCTGTTCTGAAACCAAACTTTTACTTGTCTCTCGGTTAAATCCAGCAAAGCTGCGATCTCCACCCTCCTAGGTCTGCACAGATACTTGTTGAAATGAAATTCCTTCTCCAGCTCCAGAAGCTGTGTGTTGGTGTAAGCTGTCCTTAGTCTCCTGGATCCTCCATTACTGTTATCCTGAATTTCAATAATTTCTGCAAAAACCACAAAACACACACACAGTCATCGGTGGGCACTGCTGAATAATAGGATTTGGTTATAAATGCAATTATATCTCTATCCACTGCAACAAAATGGCCGACCTGTATGCTGCAAACTCCATTGTTTTGCACTTGTGTGGTATCTAGAAGTCTTATTTGTTTGTTTGTTTGCTTGCTTGTTTGTTTTTAAACCACAATATACATTTTTTTTTTAATCTCTGTATTTTAATCAAGGTCCGCATACTTATTATGATTTAGCTATCAATCCCCAGTCCCTTCTGATTTATGCGAACTTGGGAGACAAGCCCGGGTCTCAGAATCAGCCAAAGTTCTAAAAAGCCCCCCAAAGTGAGGATAAGACATCTAAATCCACAGGGCAACATCCCCCAGCCCTGGATGAGAGTGCAAGGGGCTGATCACTGACCTTTCTGGCTGAGGCAGGCTGTAGTAGCTGGGGTAGTGGAGGCTGGCGGTAAGGGGGGCTTCTTGGACGCCTTCTTCTCTTTCATCCAGGGGTACTCCGGAGGCAGGGAGCCCGCTGGCACAGGGCTGCCGTTGTTACCATTTGGGCTCTGTTTGGGTCGGCTGTGGCGAGGGTGGCTGCTTGGATTCAAGCTGGGGATGGTCTGTTCGAAAGGAGGAGGAATAAGTGTCGAGTGTGAAAGCGCAGAGCTCTTGATTGATGAACTTTGAAATGTATCACCGACAGGGGGAAAGGATGTCAGGCACTCAGCAAGCGACGGCTGACTATTGATAAAACCAATCTCTCGCTCAAATTCGTAATTCATGGCCCTCTCCTCAAAGCCTCTTAAAAAAAGTTCGCCCCTACCCTACGTTTAAAGGCCCTGTAACGACGACGAAAAAAAAAATCATAAAAATCCTCGCTTTAGTTTTTTTTTTCTAATTCACTGATTACAGCCGTATGGGGACTATGCTACTATTAAACTATTGAATTCATGGAGACAAGGTTGAAATTGGACCGAATTGGTTGTCACATGATTGCTCCTGCCCAATGACAATTTGGGGTTTAATCAAAAGAAGCCACTGTCTGTGTGATTGATCCAAAAAAAAAAAAAAGTCAAGAAGGAACGCCTCATTGTATGGCAGCAAGGTTTTTATTTACACATTTTATCTATATGGAGAGAGACCCTGCTATGCTATATATATATATTTCAAAATATCTTTTGCTTCTGCCTTGCTGGCTGCTGCTCGCAGCTCCACTCTCCTCAACACTCTCACTGCATTGTTTCAGCCTGTCAGGGAGGCGTTTTACACCCCACAAATCATTTAGGAACCAGAATCTGACGCCTTAAGTCATTAACAAAGTAATCCATTAATCTTCAAAGTTTTGACACCAAAGACCCCACTATTCCAGATACATAAGAATTTAAACCCAGGCACAATCTAGATTCATTTACTGTACTTTATATAGGAAATGTTGCTTTACTGTGTGAATTACACTGTTGTTAGAATTTGTTTTATGTATATATATATATATATATATATATATATATGTGTGTGTGTGTTTGTGTGTGTGTGTGTGTGTTACACCTACTGTACAGAGAACAATTGGGTAGGCAGAGCCCATTGTTACCAGCGCTGACACATATGGGAAGCGGTAGGATCATTCCTGCTCTATGAAGAACTGTAACAGCAGTGTAAAATGGCTGAACGTGACAATAGATCTACTGTCTATATAGAAGTAATATATGCCTGTTCAATGATTAGCAGGGACAAGGTGAGTGCTTTCTGATACTGCACTGTAATTTTCAGCTAACATCCTCTATGGAGAGCTACTCATACATATATTTATTCAATTATTATTGTTTATTATATAGTTTGAACATAAATATATTAATATTTAAAAAATATAATATTGTTTTATTGTGTGTGTGTAAATAAAATGCTATATATATATATATATACATACACACAAAAATATAATATTGTTTTATTGTGTGTGTGTAAATAAAATGCTATATATATATATATATATATATATATATATATATACACACAATATATTTCCTGACTTTAATAATATGTGTATGTATGTGTACATATATTACATATATATATATATATATATATATTAATACATGGATGTGGTACATGCAGATACTAAAATCAGGAAAGATATATTGTTAGTAACAGACACGGATATATAAATACATATGGCTTTTTATGTTAATTAAATGTATAAATGTATACATACATTATTTCCAAATGTTATATGTAGTATAGCATACTACATATATACTGCATATATACAAGGATTTTTTTTTTAATTTGTACACACACACACATATATATATATACACATATACATATATATATACAGAATATCAGATTGTACATACATGTGTGTATACATATACGTATATATTAGCGCGCATATATATATATATATATATATATATATATATATATATATATATATATATATACCGTTATCCAGAAATACAACAATACAAATAAGTGATAATGCCCCTCCTCTACTTCTTGAGAAATAAATAGTGTAGCTTTGTAACTCATTTAACGAATCTTTAAAAATGGTCTTGTGGTAAAGTAAATGACTGCGCACTGCTGTTATACTTGTGACCAGCTTGACACAAATATTGGCTGTACATACACAGAATAGATCTTTTGGATCTCTGGGATATTCTGCAAAAATGCTATTTTAAAACGAGTTTTCAGACAAACGCAGTAGTTAGATGGAAGGTTTTTAATTTTCTTGCTTTTATTCCAAACAAAGCTGGAAGGAAGTCTGTGTGTGATCAATCTTGCTTGCCAAATGGTTTGACAGCTTCTGGCCTTAAAGATCACATTTAAAGCTTCTTGTTTCTTCCAAGATCAAATGTTACTGGGAAAGAGGTTTGAGGGAGAAATGCAAGTAAAGAAGCGATTTTACCTTCTTCCTTCTTATGTGAGATGGGATATTTTTCATATCCAGGTAATGCACCTTTCCTTTGTGTTATGTCCCCGCAGAGTCTGCGGATGAAGAAGGAAATTTAAACAAAATATGCTATAGAATGAGAGTGTTTCTGATAGAGGGAAATGTGTAGATGCAATATGTGCAGATGCAATGGCTTTGTTGGTCTAATGTGTGTGGGTGTAAGTGATCTTAAAATCCATGCTCCCTTCCCCTATAGCTTCATAGAGCAGGGAACAAAGAATTTTTCTGTCTCCACAGCAAAACCATTCATTAAGTGCATAACAAAATAAAATATCCGAACGAAATTCACCCAACAGTTTGTACCCGGTATTGTAAGAGCAGAAAAGTAGAATTAGATTAGGAATGTTTTAATTGTCCAGCAATGTACAATGTGCCTTCGACATATGGTAACCAGGAGCAGCATTAAAATAATACATCATGCCCTTCAATCGTAAGCGCATGCCCTTGAGGATCATCTGTTAATGTACTAAGGAGATTTTTTTTTCAGTGATACATTGTAACTAAACTCAAACATTATTATGTATTTTTTTATTTTATTGAGTATATTGCATCAGACCTTTATTTATGATACCTATTGTATTTTTGGAACCCATTATTAGAACTATTTTAGTTTATTCTGAATTATTTACAGGGAACACTTATTACCTTTTTAGCCTGTACAATATAAATAAAGATGATTGATTTTTTTTTCATTGAATAATAGTGACTAATAAACGACAGCTATTATATACCCGCAATGCAGTACATGTATGTAGCGTCTCCCTTTAAATGAAAAAAATTGAGGTTATATAATCTTATCCAAGCTATAATAAAAACAATATCTGAAAACAATTGTTGTGCTTTGTGTGTCTACATCAATGTTAACGTTTTAAGTAAAACGGTGAGGGGTTATCAATCCTATATGGCAATATATATATATATATACACACATATATATATATATATATATATATATATATATATACACACACATATATATATATATATATACTGTAATGCAAACGCATACATACATACATACATGGCCACATTGTCCGATTATCTATTTTGTCTTTTGTGTGTTCTTTTATTTTCATCTAACAACAAAGCCACCCACGGAAATGTCCATTTTCTCATTGCTAGGGAAAAGTGTAGGAGTAATATGTGTGATTTCCTACAAAGAGCTCCCCAGAAGAGGCAACAAGAAGCCAGTCCTTGTGAACAGATGCCTCGGAGCTGATTCTGCAGATTGGAGCATAACACGTCGTAGGAAACCCATCAGCACTCAGCTATTACCTACCGGACCTCCATTATCAGCCATCTTATCAATCACTAGCAACTGCATTCAAAGAGATCTTGTCCAACACTCTCTCTCTCTCTCCCTGCTAGAAGACAGGCTGAATTTTATATTTTCTGTGCTTGACAGTGAATGTTACTCTGTTAAAAAATATTATTTTGTTCTATGTGGGGCGAGAAAGGGTTCCCAAATCGTAGTCACGTGATTTAACTATATATATATATATATGTATATATATATATATATATATATATTGTTCATGTCCCCAGCCATGACTGTATTGTTTAACAGAATTCTTTATTTTAAATATCACTCCCTGTGCCGTTATCCCATCAAACAAAAGGCCAATATCGCGACCTGAATTTTTAAGGGTATATATTGTTTATAAATATGAAAGATGGGATAAATAATATGTAAACAGTTCGATATTTTAGTTTGCAGAAGAAAAATACAATAAATTAACCGGAAGATATGCACCAGCATACACACATTAATGACTTACAGCTATAATTATGATCCAGGCTGACCCTGTTCAATCGCTTTTTAAAAAAAAAAAATTTGTCTAGCATTTTAAAAGAAGTGCAATGATAATTTAATTCGCTCCCTTGGAGGGGAGAAATGTAAGAACAAATTCAAATGAAATATTTGTTTTCTTATAAAATTTGCTCTTATACCCTGTTTGATAGAAGTGTAAAATAAAATACAAAAAAAAAGTCATCTGCTCCAAATAAAGTTCATGAAGGGCGAAATGAACTATGAAAAAATAAAAATTGCAATTAATATTGCTGACAAAAAAATATATAAAACGGGGGAATTGATTGAATTAAACTTGGAATTGATTTCCCCTAAGCGTATTTGTGTCCATTACAAATGTGTCAGTTTGGGTGCTTCTTGAAGCCTTCCCTGAGTACTATGCTGAGAAGATAAGTCTGTGTAAGAGGGGTGTGAATCACAAGGTCCATGATGGTGACTACTGTTCATTGGTCCAGGTCCGTTGTAGTCCATATTGGAGGAATGAGACAGATGAGATAGACCGAACATGGAAGGCCCTGAATTAGTCATGGATTCCACATAGTTGCCCCCTACATAAACGGGGCTTCCCTGTACATGAGGATTGCCATAACCACCGCTGCCTTGGAGTGGATGTGTGTCATATTCTGGGGTGACAGCAGCAGTCCCTGTGTATCTCTTCTGATGAGGGGGGCAGCTGTTATGGGGGCTGGGATATGGAGCAGGCACACCATAGGCGTTTGGATGTGGTTTGTTGAACGGTGGGGGCGACTGAGGCTCATAGGGGACACTGTTTACCAGAGAATGCATAGAGTTTAGATACCCTCCAACAGCAGGCGGCGGCACAGGGCTCCTGCAAGGTGAGGGGCCACCCGATGACGTCATCATGGCTTTCCCTTTCTGATCTTTTTTATATTTCATGCGTCGATTTTGGAACCAGATCTTGATCTGCCTCTCTGTGAGGTTGAGCAAGTTCGCCATTTCCACCCTTCTGGGCCTGCACAGGTATCTGTTAAAGTGGAACTCCTTTTCCAGTTCAACCAGCTGGGCGCTTGTGTAAGCCGTGCGGGCCCGTTTGGAAGAGGATTGCCCTGGGGGGCTCTTGTCTCCAGCACAGCTCTCACCTGCAGGGACCATGCAATAAAAACATAAAACACACATCAATAACACTCACAACAATTTGCACAATTAAGAACTGCAGAGCAGTAAGTACTAAAGGGGAGATTTAATGAACCTTGGAGAGAGAGAAAATTGTGAGAGTTAAAGCACCAACCAATCAGCTCCTCACTATCTCTTTACAGGCTGTGTTTTAAAAAATTACAATTAGGAGCCGGTTGATTGGTGCTTTATCTCACAATTTTATCTCTCTCCAAGCTTTATTAAATCTCTCCCTTTTGATGGAATTTAAAGATTCCTAGTTATCAATTATTTCTCTCTTCCAAAATTAACTGAGGCAGCAAATGTGATATAAAATGCCTTCCTGAGATTATACCTAGTACAGACACCAAACCAAACTGCCATAATATCTTATGTTATTAACATTATTTTAATTAGGTGTATTGTTATTATTCTTAACAATAATAATACCGGGTAGCAATTATCCTAGGTCACCTTAGATATGTTTAGAAATAATAAAAGGTGGTCAAGTTATGGAAAAAAAGCAATGAAACACATAATATTCAACATAGATTGTTCATCTCTTGGTAGTGATTAGTTTGCATTAGGCTGCCCTATGGTTCCCTATGTAAAACGACCACATGTTATTTGCTGTGGTTGAATAAGATGGCTCATCTCCCCGTCCTCATCCACACTAATGTAGCAGGAAAAGCCAGATGGTGGTGGTGACTCTGCTGGCCTGCCAAGTGTGACATTGTGGTCACACTGACACAACATGGTGCAGGATGTTTTGTGAAACGCAGATACATTATACAGATAACCTTAAAAAGGTAAAATTGCTCAAAATCCCTGATTTTGTTAAGAATCATTGTCATGCACTGATAACAATAGTCGTTACCCAGCCTAAAGACAACAATGAGCATTATGGGGGGGAAAGATTATGTGTATATCTATAGTGTTACATCGCGCCCACCCACTATGCTGCCCATCATCACAATAAAACACTCAATAAGTAACTTGCATTGCAATTTTGTGGAAGGTCTCAATTAAGAAATTGTGAATTAATGCAGAATATAACATTGTACCGAAGAAGCACTGCCGCGCATGCGCAGAGCGAAAGCTAAGAGGGAGGGAGAAGGGGACAGAGAGGGAAGAAGGATAGGGAGGGAGGGAGGGAGGGAGGGGGGAAGAGAGAGAGAGAGAGAGACTATACTCTGCAGTGTAAATAGGAGTGTAGTATTGTTAATATATTTACCCACGTTATGCTGATAATAAAGTCTATAATCTGAAGGTGATCTGTACTATATACAGCATGGATTACTTGCAACCAAGTACATGTCACACTCGATTTTCTAATCTCTAATCATAAAATGAACTATTCTGTCAGGCCATCATATTAGATGAGCTTGCATTATATTCCTGATTTGCTGTGCCTCTATATTAGATGGAATCTAATTATCTCGAATAATTGTATAAAAAATTAATTGTCATTATCACAGCTGGTACATGTCTGACAGAGTGTTGTCTGTATTTCAACTCAGCCCACCTCACTCTTATATTTTAGTCACAATGCTTAGACATGAAACACTTTACCTAAACGTCATAATGCACTTATATTTTATAATAGAAATGATCAGAGTGGTTTGTAAACATTAGATATATTCAGACTTCTACTTCTGCAAGTAACATGTGACCTGCACTTGAAAGAAGAATTGCAATGATTATGACAGGAACTGTTTTATCAGGTATGGGGCCAGTTGCTGCTCGAATGAGGCAGCCAATTTATTATAAATTATTATTATTATTATTATTATTATTAATAATAATAATAATGTATTTCAGTCAGTGCACACTAATAAACACATGGAATTAAGTTATTATTCTACTTACTAGCAGCCATTAATTCATCATTACGTGACATAATTTTTCTACATAGATTAATATCCAATGTTTATGACATCTAACTATATATTCCTATAGTTTCTACATTCTACATGTTTCATGCCCTGGTTCTGGGCTTCTGAACCAGTTGCACCAAAAAATAAAGGATAACAAATAAAAATCTAACTAAAGCTGTGATATTTTAGTCATTACATTTGCCTTGAAACCCAATAATCCCTCTAATTGGTTGGCAAGTGAATATTTTGTCTCACCAATTTCCTTTAGTTGAGCATTGTTAAGCGCTTGTTGGAAGGGTTAAGACACCGTATTTTGCATAGTACAAGGAATGGGACTGTCTTCCTGAACTTAACCCCATCCACGCCACAACCAGCAAGGGAACCAGCTTGCATGGAGTCAGTGCATCAGGTGTGTGACGAGCTGGCAGAGAGGGGACATTACCTGAGCTGGAGCTCCCTGTTGCTTTCTGCTTTATGTTCTGCCGAGATTCCTTCATCCATGGGAATATCTGTTTTGACATGGTGGGTGAGGTGATGTTGGTGGCCTTGGTAGTAGAGGCTGTGGTTGCATTAGTGGCATTTTGAGGCGGAGACACAGAGGGTGGTGTGGGCTGCTGCTGGTCTGAGATGACCGGGACTGGGTTGGACTGACTGCTAATGGCTCTCATACAACTTTCGTTGATGTCATTGGCCTTGTGGTGTGGCCCTGTGCCGCCAGGGGACTGCAGCGAGCAGGCTGGCCGGTGATAGTCACTCTCCAGCAGGGATGAGGCAGGGGTGTATTGCTGCTGACTTGCATTATAAGTGAAACCATTTGCTCCCTGGTAGGGGTATCCGCCATAGATCGCAGAGCTGTCGTAGTAGGTCGCTTTTTGCATTTCGTTGTTTCCCAATATTTATTTCACAAACTGACAGGGTCCTGACACCCGTGAAGAGTAACATTGGCACCCCTCTGTCACGTGGCGCTGCTCGTCCAATGGCCGCCCTGCTCAGACCTGTGGTGGGGAAGAAGCAGGCTACAGTGAAGAAATGGGAGAGATCCATCTTACTTACAATAGCTAAGTGACATGAAAGCCATAAAGGAAAAAGTCTTCAGCAATATTGAGAAGTGTGTATTAAGATGATAGGGCTTCTCACTAACGTCCAACGCATTTGCATTGGGCCAAAAATTACAGTTAAATGCACTTTGAATAAGTACATCATAGCCTGGTCTGTTCACACACACCTCTCACCCCCTCCCACCGCCCCATCACCACACACATAGCAAGTACATATGTCATGGCACTGCACGTACCTGCATGTGTGTACATAATCAGGGATAGATAGATAGATAGATAGATAGATAGATAGATAGATAGATAGATAGATAGATAGATAGATAGATAGATAGATAGATAGATAATGATATAAATAAAACCCCACTAAATTATACTAGTGAGATTGGAGTGTTTGTGGAGAGAGAGAGAGAGAGAGGAGAGAGAGAGAGAGAGAGAGAGAGAGAGAGAGAGAGAGACTATACCCGGCAGTGTAAATAGGAATGTAGTTTTGTTAAAATAGAGACCACATGTATGAAGCTTACGAGGAGTAACACCTATGTATGCCTTTGCTGGCTACAGTATATACAAGTGTTTACCAATACAAATAATCACAGAGTCATCATATAGAAATAGAAATAAATATATATATATATATATATATATATATATATATAGCACATTAAACAAAATATAGGTAAGTGTTAACAAATACACGGAAATAAAATCTGAAATACATACACATGCCAGTACATTATACACATATATACAATATACTGCCGTGGGTTACCTTTGTTTGTGCTAATAGATATAAACAACGTTTAGGTGGATGGTCCACTAACTTTTGTAAGAAACACAGTGTTTACACACAATAGTCTCCATACATATATCTAGCTTGAATAACTTGTGTAACATATCTGATAAAGCTCATGTAAAAATGATAACCTCAGCTCTTGGGCCGCTTTGTAAACCACAAGGTATTGTAGACAAGGTATTGTACACAAGGCATTGCTTTAGCACAGAACTGTTTCAGTAAACATTAATTTATCAAATAGCAGAAATCACACACCAAATACAGGCCTACAGACCAGAATCCCAAGCATAATAAAGATATCGGTTTACTGTATTAAAATACATGATGCATAATATAATGTTATAGTCCAATATAACGAAGAAGAAGAAGAAGAAGAAGAAGAAGAAGAAGAAGAAGAAGAAGAAGAAGAAGGAGAAGAAGAAGAAGAAGAAGAAACACCAAAATTATTTGTGTATTTTTAAGACTGTTACAGTATTCCAATTTGTCACTTTCACTTTTGCTATTTGCTACAGTCTTGATTAAAGGATGCTTCTGTACTTCTGAATAACTTCTAAATGTATCGTTTTGCAGCAGACAGGGAATACTGAGATTTCTGTGGCACACATATGATAAGTACTAAGTCAACACATATACTCTACCCATCCTATGATCTTAGTATCCTAGCATACGCACATGGATAGTACATTAAGTATAAAATAATGATATAACTAAACATGAGCTTTATATATATATATATATATATATATATATATATATATATATATATCAGATGCCTTGTAATGTTATTAGTCATCATAGAGTGAACACAATTCTACCTGTTAAAACATGATGGATTTGAAAAAACACCAGGAACCAGAAAGACCAGCAGCGTCCATCTCCATGACCACGGCATGAACTTTCTGTGCAGCCCCTAACGATAATAGGTTCTGTCTGTGCAACTGCTCTGTAATTTGATGTATGGGGGTCATTTGGCTAGCGAGAGACTAGATGATGGAAACACAAGCCATAAAATACTTCTAGGTTCCTCTCTATCTTTTGTTAAATCTTCATGTTTACCTATCTGCAAATAACTATTTAAAGTTTGCCACAACACAAAAGCAAAGCATTTAAAAAGCCCTAGAAAGTAAATAGCAAGATTATATAGAAGTAAAAAGCTACATTTCAGGCACAGTAAAATAATGATTAGGAATAAAAGTAGATTGTAGGCTAAAATGAAGCATTATACAGTCTTCATTTAAATTTTGATCAACAAGTTCATATTATATTAATAATCGTCATTAAAATTAATGCATTTCTGTAGATATTATTCCCATAACTTAGTTTAATTGATCTAATGAGAGTCTGTAATAAACCCTAATTCAATTATTAGATATGTAGCTATATTCGTATTAAGGGACACTTGATAGGCCCTAAATGAGTCCTAAAACTACTTAAAACTTTTAGGAATGTTAAAGTTTTTCCATCATTCATTAAAGTAATGGCAGTGATGTTATAGATAGTTTCAATAATTTAAACAAAACGATGCAGCCATGGATTGGTTATCAATTACCGCTGCTGAACAGCGCTACACGTCTATCAGAGACTCTCAAGGCCAGTGAAATATTTAATAGAAAATATAATAACTGGTCTATGAAGACAATGAACTGGAAAGCAATATGTCAACGCGCTTTTATTAACCCCTAACATACTGACAAAGGGTGGGCATGCAGACTGCTGCTGATGTTTGGTTCTTAAAGTGGCATATCAACAATATTTTATTGTTTAGAAATGCAACATATATTAAGCCACCAAAATAAATCTACCTATCTGCTTGATATAGTATGCAAATATGACAACACTGAACAAGTAGAAGCCATAAAAAAAAAATCTGAATTACAGGCTAGATTTGTTGATATTACATTTGTTTTTATTTCTTATTAATCATTTACAAATTATCAGTTTAAAAAAATTATTTACTATATCACTTTGATAATTCTAGCATACTGATATTTTGGCATAGCATTGTTGTATTAGGATTGACGTTATTCATCCTGCCCCTGGAAAATAAAACTGTTTGGCGGTAACAATAATAATATAAAAGCAAAAAAAAAAAAAAAGAGAGTGAAAAAAGTAATCTCTCAGATTCAATGGACAGATATGGAAAGAAACTGTGTGGAGACGAGAAAACAGCCTGTATTCGCAAACTATACGTATCAGTCATTTCTTGAAAGGAAGCTTGAGCCTGTGAACTCTTCTTGAACCGAGATTTAAGACTATGGTCATAAATCACTGGGACATAAACTCCACCATTCAGAAGTGATAGAGGATTTCTGGCCGCCTTACCTTGGATTCTGACGACTGACGCGGAACTCAGCAGACTGTCCTCCAGTTCGGCTTCAGAACCAGCAGATCTGGGTCCCCCCCACCCCTGCTAATTCCCAGGCATAATGAAGGGGCAAGGACAGCACCAGCACCCCTCCTGCTCTATCACCTACCAGCACCAGGCACAACACGACCCCAGGATGAGAACAGCACTCAGGAAATCTGAACAAGAAATGTCTGCCAAAAAACTGGACAACCCCTAAGGTTACATATGGGCGACCCCGGTCACAAAGATAAGGGATATCAACTCTCAGGGCTTTCCAAATGTAGTTCCACAGACACACAAAAAAATGGTATGTTTCTTACAAATATTGCCTGCTGAATGATGCTAGATTCCAAGCAGAATATTCATCTGGGAACAGGGATGTGTGGGGGTAGAAAAAAAATGAGAAAGACATTTAAAGTCTAGGGAGATGGGGTAGACATGGAAAGAAAAATAAAATAACATGAAAAAATGTAGGGAGGAGGATCTAGGACCCTGTGAAAGTAGGCGTCGCTGGAGCTCTGGAAAATGATGCTAATGAATGAATGACAGCCTGCGACTTAAGGTCTGTTTAAAATCGGTTTTTACTGCTCTTTCATTTAATTCGCTAATTTCATCGAATCATTTTTTTTTGTATCTTAAAACGAATTTTGGTTTCGTGTTATCACCCGTCAGTGAGGAATAGGTGTGTAATGGTACAATGAATTATTAATGTATGTATTGTGTCTGCACAATTACAGTATGCAGCCTTGTGTGGGGGAGCTATTATATACAGTCTGGCTGGATGACACTGAAATATCAAATAGGAATAAAAGTCATGTATTTATTACACAGGAAGGGTTATGTGATAAAAGCATAAATAAGAATAGGGGATTCCTTTTAGCGTACTGAGAACAGATCGCATCTACAGTGGCTACACTGTTATACGCTTTACAAGCGTAATTTCCCCAAACACAAGTATTATTTTCCTAACAGAGATTAGCAGGCATTAGCTCTATTATAAGCGCAAGACTGAAAGCCTTTAGCCAAAATCCACGTGTTATAAAATATAAGATGATTGTTTCACAGCAACAAGATTATTGTGAGGTTGAATAACACAGACAAATACAGAGGATAAGCCAGAAATATAAAGGGCTATAAGACCGGGTGGCCTGTTCTGAATACCAATGTTTTTTTGTCATTTATGGCCAGGCAAGATTTATGGCACCATGCACCATGGCTGTAAACGGGGCATTAAAACATAGAAACACTTGCTCCTTACGGCATATTGCAATGACACCACATGAAAGGAGGGAGTCAGGCAGCGTAGGAGGAAAAGGGAGGCAGAAATTCACTACTATGCATTTTCATTTAAGCCAATACTCAGTGTTGTATTTGATGAAAGCCCACTTTGGTCAATCATTCACCCCACTACTTTTTAAATTGCTGATCCCAGATTCTTTCATTTCAGTGCTGCTAGGATAACACTAGCGCCTTCCTTCCAAGTCATAGCTGGGCTCTCTGCACTGTAATGTCTTCCAGATTGGGCAGCACACACACTACTCATAATATTCTTAAATACATAAGATTGATGAACATGAATACTTCCACTGATTATGTATTGGAAAGGTATATATGTCCATAGCAGGAAGATACCTATCTTATCTGCAGCGCCCTTATCAGGTACAGTGTTTCTGTGTCGTTTATCGGTTTATTTTAAGGTACTTATGCTATGTTTTATACACTGTATATTAATGTTGTATAAAGTGATGCTTGATTATACCCTGACTTGAACGTTCTGGAGAGATTGATGGGATCTGTCTGACTGTCGCATATGTTAGCACCGAATTCTGTAGTGCTATATATTTTTTTTAATTGAACAGATGCTTGTAAAATTTATGTGCCCAATAAAATCTTTACTATTATACGCTCCAGGCTCGACTGTATTTATTAAATGGCAAAATGATTATAACGATATAATATGATAAACAAAGCTGTAATATGCATATTCACATATCTAGCAACTGATAGGGATGATAGGGATTCCAGGTAAATAATCATTTCTCATGCAATATATATATATATATATATATATATATATATATATATTCTATAGATATATAAACCATACAGATATTGATTTGGTGTGAAATGTGAAAACAACACTAATTATATTTTCTGTACACAGAGAGGTAGTATTTTAAAAAATCAGGTCCTTAATTTAACTGGAACTATTTATTTATACTATCCTGAACAATATAATATCATATCCTATTTTACATAGTCCATAGCCTGTTGTGTTATCAGAATCTTAACATAATTCTAACATCAAAAGTAGTATTTTGATTATATATATATATATATATATATATATATATATATAACAGCAGCCACCTTATGTTAGACATAATTGTAAACCATTTCTGTTATCAAGCTCCTCTGCCCCAATTGACCAGCTACATAAATCAAATCTCAGCACTGTGACCTTTTCTCAAGCGCCACTCATTAGTGCGTGTACTTAATATCCCCACTCTCCCTGTGTATTTGTATGTTGCATTGTACAAATTGTAACATGCCAATACTCATATCTACAGGATATGAAATATAACTACACCAGCGTAGAACTGAGAGTGTTAGGCGGCCTGTTAAATTTCAAAATGCAAGGTGAAGTATCTAGATATGGTATCACAATCTTTGGACACTAGTCATATTTTTTTCTGTGTAGAACAATAATTTCTCAATATAAAGCAGATATTTTATTTCTACATATAAATATATATTACAGTCCTAATATATCCATAGGCATAAGCATTTAAATCATGAAAGCAAAATAAAAATAAATACAAAATAAAATGAATACTACTACTGCTACTACTACTACTAATAATAAAAAAACACCACTTGGGTACATTTATGATTTAGTGGTAAAAAAAACATGCAATTTGCAGAGTATACAGTTTTTATTTAATGTTTCTGTCTGATGTATGCCCGCTCATTTCTAGAAAGAACAACGGACGAAAAAATAGAATAAAAACAAGTATACACTCAAAAATCCTAAACACACCTAACGCACAAATATTGTAATAATGTATGATCGGATATAAAATACACGGAATATTATTATTATAGTGGTACAGATATCAGAAGGTGTAGGGAAAGACACATCTGATGCAGAATGTGGAGATGAATATACACGCACACCCTACAGCCTTTCTACTGACCTTTGCCTTGGACAGCAATAACTCACACCATTAATGAACAATCAACGGATATACCTTAAAATAAAATCCATCCTTTCTAACGAAGCATTGAGTCCTATGAGCTTTCCAGTAAGGTATCCTTGATGGTGGGATGAGGGCTGCTAGGATAAGAGAGAGAAATAGAACCTCTTGCTGGGGATGGTTAGGAAAGCACTTGCTCTCAGTAGATATTGGAAAGGCGTAATCACAGGAGCAGCCTGTCTCAGACTCCGCTCCAAAAGCCACAATAATACGCACCATTATCTGCTCACGTGCTCATGCGTCAACTTAAATCCTTTTATTTCAAGTAGGGAATGGCGGAGGAACCACATTTACCAGGCTCCAAATCCCCCAATTTCCAATAGTACAGAAACCCAACTAGTCACAGACCAAGTCCCCCCAACCATTATAACAGCCTGCTCAGAACATTTTGCACCATATAATAGCGAGCTGCTAAATTTTTCTTCCCCATGTTAGCACAATAGGTCCTAAAGGCAACATATAAAGAGAACACTTACATCAGTAGACCAGTCCATGTAGTAGAAGCCTTGTTGACTGATTACTAAGTTCAGCACATATTAGCCATTACAGAGCCATTGAGGAAAGCTTGCTTACTCCCACACATGACACATGTCCCACAGTAGAAACTAAAAGGCCTTTAATTACCTGACAAACGCAAAACCCGTCTCTCGTTCTAGCAGTCTGTTAGATCACACTACTAGCCTGTGTGTACTTCAACGCAGCCATATGGGTCTGAGATTTCTTGGGTCTAACCGTGATGGGGATCTGAAATGTCTTGGGTCTGTAGAGACACTCTCCTGTACCATATTAGCCTACGCATTTCCTATACCAACAGTTGAGCAAGCCACAAAATTATAGGGTTCTCCCTTTGATGAACCCCTGATATATGACTCACATGGTTTTTCAAGTTGGCGTACTTAACTATCATGCCTACTAATTGCTACAACCTCCTCAGTAACTTATAAAGCGAGCAAGGACTGTGTGTGTGTGTGTGTGTATACACACATATATATGCACACACATTTTAGCCATGTACAATTAGTTTACAGTGTCTCATATGTGCACCATTCCTTTATAGGTAAAACAGTCACATTACACAAGAAGGCAGCAGAAAGATCACCAGACAAAATTATTTTGGTAGCGAGAGAATATTCGTGATCCTTGTATGAGAACATCTCCAACATTCACGTTGAGCTCATGAAAGCGAATACAACCGATTTTCTGGCTCAATCATGTCATTTGAGGGCCAGTTAATGAATATCTTGGATAGAATAGCCAACAGAACAAAAAAAAAAGCCTGAAAGCAAGAGAGGGGACAGAAATTAATGGATAATTGGTCAGTTGTTGAGAGCCCTATCCAAAAGAAAGATGAGTGGTTTCCCTGGACTTGTGCATATGAGAAACACTTTAGAACTGGATGTAACATGAAAGGGAAGACAATCTTCCTTAACATCTTGGAGATGACTGTAGTGCCTGTGAAATATATACCAGCTCACATATCTCTGTCTTACAGAAATCGAACATGGATCCAGGTTTACTGGAATCAGGCTGGTGATAATCGATGCGCCTGGGATCCTGGCCGGACCTGCACAGTATTAGATGCATTCTGCTTACTTTTGGAAATTTCTGTTTTTGTGGCTTCAGTTTACTGCAGCGAGTACACAACTAACCCTCAGGATTTAGGACGCACTGACCTGGGATTTCAGTGCAGCTTTTACTGGGGGCGATGTAAACATTAAACCGAATTTTATAAGTCACTTGTCTTTAAAGTATGTGAAGGTTAGTACCTGAGCACAAGATCCAACGCTAAAAGTTTCTCCCATCCAAAGTTTCTATATAAAATGAATTATTTCATTATTTGCTTATTGCAGACACTAGACTTGCAAATCTCTGCGACCCAACCGAACACGAGGTTGACCACGCCACACCACACAATGGGCTCTTTATCTCTCATAGGATAATGGGAGAGGTCCATGGCAATTATTGCATGAATGTGTTAGAAGAACTAGCTTATTATATGCAGAATTGTATAATCCTTACACTTTCTAGGAAATGGGCTAAGATACAACAACACTAGCAGTCTATATACATATATATTAGTCACTTATACACGTTTAAAATCACCACACACACACACCCTATGTATTAATATAAAATATTAGGGCAGCGGGCAGTTACTGTTATTCTAGGTAGAAATGCTGGAAGTGATATATATTATGTTCCTTACATTTATAGTTTACGATTAGTGGCAGGTGTGAACAAAGACAATCAATAAACTTGTCAACGAAACTACTTGAGAGTGTGATACTGCTGCTGCGTGTGAAGGGCTATTTTATTACTGGTTTAAATGTCATTAAGCAAAGAAAACAGCCCATTTGGGTAACGAGTTAGCAAGGGAAACTGCAGATGCAAAACTGTATTTAGTACAAGATGACATCAGACAATCACTGCTTAAAATAATCAAATGTGCATTAAAGGGGTTTAACTTTTCTGTAAGAGAACATTTCTCAAACAAACTAACAGCATGCAAATACACTGTCCCTCAGAAAATACACACATCTGCACTGGCCAACTTTATGACTCTTTCTAGTCAATGTAAGAATGGCAAATAAATCATTTAGTTGGACGCTTTGTCCTGCTGAAATGCTGGGAATCCTTCACATGACCAAGGTCTTCTTAAATATCACTATTTCTTCAGTGACCTGCAAGGATTCCCTGCTTGTGTAGCATAGAATGAATAGAGGACAGGCTATCGTTGCTAAATACTTGTTACAAACAGACTTTTCGTACTCAAGTTGTTAGCGAGTTTTATAACTCTATTTTTAAAAAAATATATATTTTCATGGGATGTCAATTCATAGCATGCAGATATACAGGTCTATATAAATACGCTTGTATGTATTTAGTTCTGCCTTACATAACATGTAGCATGACCTGTTAATAATAATCATGGTAAAAAACGTATATTTTCAAGATACCATTAAGATACACACATCTATAGTACTAGCAAGTCCCTAATGTTCTGTCTGTATCTAAATTTGAATAAAGTATAACAAAATCATTCATCTCTCTAACCCTACAAGACCATCATTGCTTTCTACATGTTGAAGAAATGAATCCACACAACGTTTTGCTGAAAGTCAGTGGCTTCCAATCTGGGAGAAAGAGTTTTAGCCAACATGTTAAATTATTCCCTGTCCCCGTGACTCTTGTTCTCTCTCTCTCTCTCTCTCTCTCTCTCTCTCTCTTTCTTTCTCTCACCATCTCCCTATTCCCAACTTTGCCCCATCTTTCTCCCCCCTCTCTCTCACACACACACCATCTCTCTATTCCCAGCTTTGCTCCTTCCTTCTCCCCTCTCTCTCTCTCTCTCTCTTTCTCTCTCTTCCCAGTTGCTCTCTCTCTCTCTCTCTTTCTCTCTTCCCAGTTTTCGACTCTCTCTCTCTCTCTCTCTCTCTCTCTCTCTTACTCTCTCTCCATATATAAGTAAATTCCCAGTTGTGGACTCTCTCTCTCTCTCTCTCTCTCTCTCTCTCCTCTCTCTCTCCTCTCTCTCTCTCTCTCTCTCTTTATATATATATATATATATATATATATATATATATATATATATATATATGTAAGTATATTCCCAGTTGTGGACTGACTCTCTCTCTCTCTCTTTCTCTCTCTTCCCAGTTGTGCTCTCTCTCTCTCTCTCTCTCTCTCTCTCTCTCTCTCTCTCTCTCTCTCTCTCTCTCTCTCCATATGTAAGTATATTCCCAGTTGTGGACTGACTCTCTCTCTCTCTCTCTCTCTCTCTCTCTCTCTCACTTACTCTCTCTCTCCATATGTAAGTATATTCCCAGTTGTGGACTCTCTCTCTCTCTCTCTCTCTCTCTCTCTCTCTATATATATATTTATATATATGTAATTATATTCCCAGTTGTGGACTGACTCTCTCTCTCTCTCTCTCTCTCTCTCTCTCTCTCTCTCTCTCTCTCTCTCTCTTTCTCTCTCTTACCAGTTGTGCTCTCTCTCTCTCTCTCTCTCTCCCTCTCTCTCTCTCCATATATATATTTATATATGTAAGTATATTCTCATTTGTGGGCCGACTCTCTCTCTCCTCTCTCTCTCTCTCTCCATATGTAAGTATATTCCCAGTTGTGCTCTCTCTCTCTCTCCCTATATATATATATATATATATATACATATATATATATATATATATATATATATATGTAAGTATATTCCCAGTTGTGGACTGACTCTCTCTCTCTCTCTCTCTCACTTACTCTCTCTCTCCATATGTAAGTATATTCCCAGTTGTGGACTCTCTCTCTCTTTCTCTCTCTCTCTCTCTCTATATATATAATTATATTCCCAGTTGTGGACTGACTCTCTCTCTCTCTCTCTCTCTCTCTCTCTCTCTCTCTCTCTCTCTCTCTCTATCTATATATATATATATATATATGTAAATATATTCTCAGTTGTGGACTGACTCTCTCTCTCTCTCTCTCTCTCTCTCTCTCTCTCTCTCTCTCCATATGTAAGTATATTCCCAGTTGTGCTCTCTCTCTCTCTCCCTCTCTATATATATATGTAAGTATATTCCCAGTTGTGGACTGACTCTCTCTCTCTCTCTCTCTCTCTCTCTCTCTCTCTCTCTCTCTCTCTCACTTACTCTCTCTCTCCACATGTAAGTATATTCCCAGTTGTGGACTCTCTCTCTCTCTTTCTCTCTCTCTCTCTATATATATATATGTAATTATATTCCCAGTTGTGGACTGACTCTCTCTCTCTCTCTCTCTCTCTCTCTCTCTCTCTATATATATATGTAAGTATATTCTCAGTTGTGGACTGACTCTCTCTCTCTCTCTCTCTCTCCATATGTAAGTGTATTCCCAGTTGTGCTCTCTCTCTCTCTCTCCCTCTATATATATATATATGTAAGTATTTTCCCAGTTGTGGACTGACTCTCTCTCTCGCCATATGTAAGTATAATCCCAGTTGTGGACTCTCTCTCTCTCTCTCTCTCTCTCTCTCTCTCTCTCTCATACAATTCAGCAGTACAAGAGACAGTGCAAAGTAAGTAAGCCAGACAGAAGAAACAAGTGAAGAGAATCTGCCACTGAGAGCAAAATAATACAAAGGCAAAACAATACATGTTCAGATTGAATACTATACAATATTATCAATATGCATATAAAACACTTTTCCCGTGTGTTTTAAACATTTCTACTTTACTTTTGTGGCATTAAAGGAAAAAAAGTTAAAACATATGTATCTTATAAGAACATGCACTACAGAGACAATATCATCTTGTATACATTGTGACCCGAAAAGTATGAAAAGAGGCAAGTAATAATATAACAGTTATCGGATTTATATTAATTCATTAGAAATCATCGTTTTTTAATAAAAATAAACCTCTAATACATTTGCGCCTTGACATTAGAACATGGTTGGACGTTTATTACATTATACTATATGCTCTTTATACGCAGCATAAAATAAAGATAAATAAGAAATCCTACCACCAAGTGTCAATCAAGTACTGGGGGAAACAATCTTTTCTAAAGATTAGAAATTCAGATTACCTAAACGTAATGACTGTCTTGAATGTGTCGTGATAACTGCTTTTACCATTGCTAACTGGACACTGGCCTTACACTTGGGAA